>SMSQ01018939.1:0-24758 GCA_019453375.1 Ctenoplectra terminalis | reverse complement strand
AAAAAGATTATATTCAGTTTTCCGTTTAAAAGATGTTCTCCGTTCTCAAGTTGAAGTCACCGAACTGCTATCGTATACACACCAATATATTCGTCAAGAGTCGTAAAGTCAGAGGAACGACACATGGAGGGTTCTCGAAACCGAAACGAGAGTCGACGCGTACGTAAACAGACGGTAATCCTTGGCGTCTTCCCATGCACGGCGTTAAAATCTCCGAGTCGTCTCGAATCGTTAAGTCGAGGCCTCGTGACAGGTGTGCGTGCTGCCTTCGGAATCGGTCCAGAAGGGTTGACAAAAAATTCGAAAGCATAACACACGGAAACGATGCGAACCTGCGAGGGTAGTTAGGGCGTATTAACAGGGAACACGTGCATCGTTCGGCCGGCGTGCAGTGGCCCTCGGTTTTTCGAAGCCGATGCACGCGGTCTGTTTACAGTAGAGACTTCCTCGACAGTCCCTTTGAGGGAGTCTCTTTTTCCGGCGAACAATCTCCCGTGACTTTTTCGAGATTCTCGAAATCGACGTAACTGGAACTCGCGCCCTCGTGTCGTTACGTTTTCACGGAGGGACGCTTTGTTGTTTCTACGAGGAAACGTGACCGATCGGATCGGAGGGGATGCTGTTCGAGCTTAGGGTTTTATCAACGTTTTGAAATTTATAAATCTTCCTTGACGAAAGATATTTATGAACGGCGAAGCTTTACGCGGCTCTGTAAAAATTAATTTTCGTATCTCACGAAGGATACACGTTGGGGGGAAAAAAAGGATAAAGAGTAGATTCTTGTACGATTTTATTTAGTAAAAATTACGGAGACAACGAGTACACGATTTAAGTCGCAGATAGTCTGAAACGAGAATACAGGCGCGTCGTTTTCATCAAACTCCGGAAAGACTTGGGTCTCGTCACGGAAACCTCCAAGGTTCGCTCATTGTGTCGATACAACACTTCCTTCCCTTTTTATTTAACAATAAAATGCTCTCGTAGCCGGCTACGGGTCGCGTCGGTGCGCTCGGTATAATTAAGAGCGAAGGACACGCGGGTCGGTAACTTAATTCCCACGAGCGGCGTGCACGCGGCTTCGTGACTTCTGCCGTGCGTTTCCTCGCCGCTGTGTTTCCATGCAATTTTCCTGACAGTCCGTCGCCGGCTTTCACAATGGAAATTAGCTTCGCACGACAAGAGGAAGCGAGCGAAGAAGAAAACAATGGCGGCCGATTCCTCGTACCGCCAAAAATAATTGAACGTGTCTTTCAATTTTTTTGTTATATTTCTTTATTCACAAAAGTCTGCGTTTACAATAATCTTAAGCGTATCGTGTTACGAAATTACATTAACGCTACGTGCTATTTTTTATTTTCTTTTTCTTTATTTTTCGCCCGGATAAAAATTGATGGACGTAACTCGATTAATTCATGGTATCCGATTCATGCTTCTTCTCGATATTTCGTCAGCAAAGAATCGCTACACCGTTCGCTTCATAGAATGCTGATTCTATCGCTTTAAGAATCGGTGCCATTCAAAAATCGTAATTCTCCGGCGGACACGGTCTTCGCCGTATTCTATTTCGATTCTCGCGCAGCAGAATAGACGTAAAAGTAGGCCGATCGAATTCAGCAGCGGCGGAAAAATATAAACAAAAATGGAGGGAGGCAAGCTGTCGTTTGTGAGAGAGACTAACGCCACCGAGAGGCTCGTGTAATCTTTTATCCTTGGACCTATCCCATATGCCGGCAGGTAAACAGTTTCGCAAGAGAATCACGGCTCACGAGATCGGGAATTTCCTTATACTACACGAGTCACCGGTGTCTGTGTGGCTGTGTTCTCGTGTTGAAAACGCGTACACGCGTACTCCATCGACGTACGAAATTGGGTTACGGTTAGCCAGCGAAACGATCGATCGATCGGGTCCGTCTGTCTCCCGACCTGACCGGCTTCGTCGATCCCTATCTGATCGTAGCAGGTGCCTTCGCAAATAGCTGTGCTTCCGGTGTCATAATTACCCTTCCCTCGTCACGGTGCTTGTTATTGGGCCGCGCCCGAATTAAACGTCCTTATTAATTGAAACCGGTAGCTGTTTACCGGCCGAATAATCGCCGACAGGCGAAATTGAAACTTCGAAAGCTCGCGACGGAAGCGGCTTTGTCGCGTAACCGCGTTGGGCAACCACGATGGAAATTTTCGTGTCTCCTGATCTTTGAAAGGCGACGTTTGTTTGCCTCTTTTTTTTTTCTTTTTTTTTTTATCCGTGCTTACGAAGTTTTATAGGCGTCTGTCTAATTCGTTTCGATTTAAATTAGATAGAAAGGACTCGTCGCAATATGGCTGAGTTTAAAATTAAGCGAGATAAGCTTGAAATCGGAAATTATTTGTTTCGCTTCGAAACACGACGAAAGATCGGTCGCTAATCGTATCGGAAAAAGCGAACGACGATTTAATATCCGGAAAATCCTGGTATCGTTCGTTTTAACGTTCGTCGAGTTTTTCTTACCGGATGTTTTTCTGGTAAGAAAACGATATGCTAATTGTTCCATAAGGATTTCCCGACTGGTCAACAGATTCGCGTCTCTTTTCATCGAGAACGTGCGCACATCGTGAAATCGTTGCGTCACCGATAATTAGCAAAGAGTTTTCATCGAACAGGCGGAAGATTCGATACCTCGTTCGAATGAACCGCGTCCAGCGTAAATGTCAAAGCGATTGCGTTCCTGGCGAGAACAGGCGTGCATTATAGTCGCGTTTAATGTTCCGTCGAGCGTACAAGTTTATGATTCCTCTGAAAAACGCGTCGCGAAGAGGAATTAAACGAGAGACGCCTCGTTTCCGATCGAGGAACCGTCAACTTTAGGTGGTGCTCGCTTAATTCAGAAGAGTCGAATGTTCTAGGAAAATGTGTTTCGTAACGCTGTATGCGATAGGTGTATCAAACGTAGCGTTAACTTTGCCGATCTCCCATTTCGTTCCAGCGAAACACCTATTAAAATCCTTGTGTGGAGAACTCGAAGGTCGATTCACGAATTTTAATTTTTCACGTATTCACAGCGCTTATCTATACTCGTAAACAAAAAGAAAAAAAAAAAAAGAATAAAAAAAGGGAAAACGAAATGTTTCATCAAAGATATCGATACGTCGATTGCGAGGGCATCATTCCCATCGCTGAGTATCACGACGCGTTGGACAGGTAGAACGTGAGGAAGGAAGGGAGGGAGGGAGGGATACGTGTATGGCAACGCAACAGTTTAGAGTGAAGTGTTACGTCAGTGAAAGTGTTATGCCAATGTGGGCCGAGGCTAACCTGTGAGCCCTGTCTCCGCGTGTAAATACGCGCACACGTGTACAACCAGCGTGTACACGGAGAGGAGAAGCGCGAGAGGCGACGAACACGGTGTATGTACCATGTGTGCACGGCTGCTGGACGACGAAATTCCGTGTCGCTTAATGTTACAGCCCTGATATCGGGCACACCCCCTTCTCCTCTTCCTCCTTACTCCCTCGCTTTTGCTCTTTGAAAAGATTGAGAATAAATTTTAATCGAAACGGCGCGTCGAGAAGGAGGACACACAGAGGAGGAGGAGGAGGAGGAGGAGGAACGCTGACAAGAGGAAGTCGACGCGAGTCGCGGAAACTGGTGCTCGACGCTGTATTCCTCGTGATTCGTCGGAGTATCACGGTGATAGGAACATAGGAACGGGAGAGTAAACGATCGGTGTATTGTTAGGCGGATGACATCTTCGTTCAAGAATGCGCAGTAAAGGATATAATACGCGAACCGCGTAATCGGTTTCTCCGTGTACGTGGGACGTGCGCCGATTGCTGCTCGTAATCGAGCACGGTTCACGGACGATCCTTCCATCGCCTTCGGCTACACAATCATTCTCTATCCTGTTCGATTTTCGGGTTGCTTGCGATGATCGTTAGATTGTTGGTAGATTCTTGGTACAGGAAGATGCAAAAGTGACACGAAGCTAGAGTTAACCTCCGGAGGAACGATTTCGTTTTAAACCTCGAAAAGAATAATTTCGTTCGTTTTATATCTTCGAGTATTGAAAGCGACGATGCTCGCATAGGTAGCGGATGTCAATTTCTTTTATGCTGTTCTAAAGTTTCGGATCGTATCACTTTTGCGTCGTCCTGTACCCAATCCGTACACAAGAACGCACAAGTTAATTAAGCTGTGCCTAAAATCGATCCAGCAGCTTTCGAATTAGCGTTTCGATGGCCTTGCCTCGCCTTGTTTAGCGCTTCCCGTGTTTCGAAGCTATCGGCGAGCGCAAGAGGCGAGTTTAGGCGCCGCCTTCGCGTTCACGTTCGCCGGCGTAGGAATTCCGGAAGGCGGGCCTTCCTGCTTCGGTTTTGGGCGTCGTAATTCATGCTTGTCGCGGGACACCGTGGATCCGTGTGCCTTAACCACGAGGAAACGAGCTTTCCATAAGAGGCACGCGACCCTGATGAAACCAGAATCGTTTCTCGATTGCCAAACGGTTGGTCGGTTCCCGGAAAAGACGCGGTTCAACTGGTTCGTACGGTTCGGTCATTTTCTAATTGGGTCGAGAGGAAAAAGCAAACTTCTGATTTGTTTATTGGCGCCGCGATAGCCGGACGTTCGTCGGCCATTAATTTGCGAAAGCTAGAAGGAAAAGGTTACGCTCCTTTCTTTGCCTATCTCTTCCTCTCTTTCTCTCTTTCGCTTTGTGGGCTGTCTCGGTGATAACGTCGAGCTTGCGTAATGTCCCATCTATAAATCAACGTAGGTCGGCTTGGTAATTCTACGCTGATAAAAGAATCCATCTTTGAAGAGAACGTGGACGAAGCATTAGAATTGCAATAAAAGTGTCAGCGAGATCTCTCACGAACGAATTCGATGCTCGAATCTTTCTGTACTATCTTTTCGCTCCCGATCGGGGACAGGTTCGCTGATCTTAAGCTTCTCGGATGTCTCGATGATTGCAGATTTTCCGTAAGAAATCGACGTCTCTGATATATGTATGAGACGAGTTTAAGCGAAGAGATATCCGCAAGTACCAAAGCGACGAGGCATTGCATTTTTAAGGCCAGTGGAAGCTCCGTATTTACGTTCGCCAATTTTATTCGAAAATGTTCGCGAGAAGTTCTTCTTAACGATCTTCAAACTTATTCTCGTCGATCGTTCGCCGATCTTCCAACGAATCGATTCAAAACTTTCGATAACGTTCCATTATTTATCACCAGTCCTAGTTATGTACAAATTTCTGCCAAGTTGTAATACAAATTTACGAAACGAAACACAAATTAATCATCCGGTTCATCGATTCGAAGCATTCCTCCTCCAACTGTCAACAATTTTCACCAGTACCCTGTAGTCGGGTGCTGGAGTCGCGCCAGAATGGCAAGAGGCAGTGCCTCTAATTAAATGCACAGCGTCGTTCCGATGTGTATCGCGAGAAAAAGGAAAAGCCGATTGGATATGAGAGAACGAGGAAAACCGAGGCGAGCAATTTAGCTGGAGGAACAAGAAAGAGACAGAACCGCGTGGAACGGAAGTCTGCTTCGTGTCACGATCTCGCATTAACGCGTATACTCGCGTGGCCACCCTTCTGCTCGTCGAGAAGGGACCCTGGGACTTGCTCGCGCCCTTGAAGGGCCACACGGTGACTAACGAGGGTTCCTGTTGCGCGTTCGCGCGTCTAGATCTAGATTCCAGTTTCGTTAACATTCTTACGCACTCGAACACGTGGATAATTGCGTCGATAATAGAGATCGTTCTCTTTTTCTTCTTCTTCTTTTTTTTTCTTCTTTCTTCATTCTCTAACTGTCGCTCCCTCTTTTGTCGATCGAATTTCTGTTCTTCGCTCAGTCGATCGTCCGAACGGTTTTTCCGGAGGATAGAAATTACCGCGTTGCATATTCAACAGGCTGCCGGAATTCGTTGGTGGATGGGTTTTTAAGCGGCGAGAAACGTGGACGGGCAAAAGGTTATCCGTTTAGAGAGGCGGCGAGGATTTACGGGACGCGGTTATGGAGTCTCGTTAGTTCGTCGAATGATGCAAATTCGAAATTGAATGGGATTTGCGGATAGAGTTATCCTTGTTTAACGTACAGAAACATGTTATTCCTCGACAACTCTGGAGGGGATTACGAAATTGTGTACTTTATTTCGACTTGGACGAAACTTGGAAGCAATTTGGAAGCAACTTGGAAGCTCGTTCCTTTAATAATTCATCGACGACACGCGTTTCTTTCAACGAGGCAAGTTTCCACCGGTGAAATAGTTTCGAAAATGGCCTCCGAAAACAGTTCCTCGAGCTTTGAAAAGGCCGGCCAGGGCGAGCGTGTTGCACAAAGTAAACACGTTACCCGAAGAGAGAGGCGGGCTGTGTTGAAAAGTAGGTTGGACTCCTTGGCTGTATTTAGGTTAATCAGTCTTTTACTTCGCTCGTAGCAAGAAGTTTTCGCGAAGATTCACGCTGTAGAAAAAGGAACAAGAAAGCATCGATCGGTTGAGAGGAAAGGAAAAGATAATGGAGCGAGGGAAGATTATCGGTCAACGTCTCCGCGTTAATTCTTGTTGATAATTTATTCCCACGGAATCGACGCACATTTGTTTTCCAAGGCGGTCGTTATCGGTCCAGAGATGACGTTACGAATCCCGATGCTCTGGTAAACCGGAAATCGCCCGTTACTCCTGCGATCCAGTCTTCTCATCGCGTTCTCGCCTCGACCTGCCACCCTCTAGCAACCATCTGCGCGTTTAGGGTACCATCGACCACCAAAAAACTTATCGAAAGGATCGTTCGGTAGAAAAAAGAGGAGGCCAACCGCGTTGCGACGCGGGAATAGCTAATGAACCTTCTTCACGCGTCGTTAGTTAAAGATTTGAGTGCTTTTTGTCCAGAGACACGCTGTCGTTTCTCGATATATCGCTCGTACGAAAAAAAAGTGACAAATTAAAAAATTTATTTCGATATTCCTGAAAGACGGTGCTTTTTAACATTGTAATTTAGCTTTTATTAATTCAAGTTATTTTGGAAAAAGTATAGACGTTCGAAAATTATTTTAACAGCGTAACTAGAAGATATACATTTTAAAGTTTCAGGAAGCGGTTCAAAACGGTCAATTTCCTTCGTTTGCGCTAAAATTACCAAAATGGTCAAATCACCGATTCCCACCTTTTCATAGAAATTCTATACATTTTTAACGATGCATTTTTTAGTATTTTCAATTTTTTTTTTTTTTTTTATTATATGGTTAAAGATTTGTGTCCCAATCGAGAAGAGATGCGGTCGTAATTTTTCAGAGTCTCATTGTTTGTCAGACGGAATTTTTCGACGTTAAGATATAAGCGATCGTTTAATTGGATGCGAGGTTAATTCGAAGCATAGTTATTTCTGTTGGTCTGGGTGTATATAAAGCAACGCGAACTGAAAATTTCGTTCTCTTCCGCGATCGATCCGTCTTCGCGACGTAGTAGAGAGTAGGAATTATTTCCAATGACCACGTGCAACCTGAGCGTCGATGCAAATTGGGTCATCAGACGGCGCATGAACTCGGATAATTGCACGAGAAGCTAGAAAAACCGCGACGACTGCCAGTCGATCCGTTTATTTCGGAATCCCGATAATTTTTCAGTTTTGGTTAGCCGACCAATTTATCGATCGAAATAAGCAGTCGAGCTAAGATATTCAGCGCGACAACCGATCTGCAAATAACCGGGTTCGATGTCGTTGGCCTTATTCTAGGGCATTGATAGTTGGTACCCTTTTCTCGAAAGAAATCTTGGTACCATTTTATATCTCACGTCCACTTTTTTTTTCATCATCAGACTATTTTACACAGATTTTTCTAAGCTTATTTCTTTTAAGCCTTGCCTTATTTCGGTACCATTTTACATCTTGATCCACTTTTTATTTCACTATCAGGCTACTTTTTACGCAACTTTTTAAGCTTATTTCTTTTAAGCCTTGCCTTAAAGAATAAGCGAAAACGAAGTACGCTGCTGTTGAAAAGATACCTTCGTTAATTGATAATTGGTTCTATCAGAATCTGCGTAAAAAAATTATAGTGAGCAGCATCTTAAAATTTAGCAGGAAAAAGATGGATAAAAATATAAGTCGAAGAGGTTTGGTGTGCTTCCTTTGACTTCTGTTCGTTCCTCTCTCGTCTATTTCCGATCCCGTCAAAGTTACGAATTTCGCAGGTGGCCTATAGCGATCCGAAAACACGAACCGTCCGATCGATCAAATAAACGTATATCTTGAGTGGTGCGAGTATTTGCGTGCTGGTTCGCGGCTGGTCACGGCCCTGCATCTGGGTCTAGGCGAGCTCTCGCGAGCCACGGGCTCGAGCGAATCGAAGATACCGCGAATCGGTCGAGCATGAAAAGGACAAGCAAAGATAGAGACGATGCGTTACGTCGAGCAAACAGAAGCGACGGAGAAACAGAGGAAAGAAACGAGAGGCAGGAACAAGCACGGCGAACTGTGTAATCAGTGACGCGCGCTCTGCGTCGACCCAATTTACAAAGTTCTTCCTACACGTCGCTGGGTCGTATCTCGACTCTCAGCTTTTCCACGAACTTCGATATGCCCACTAACCGGAACTTCGACTTTCCTTTCCTCGTCGAGAGCATTTCCGCCATTACGAAGCATCATTCTTTCTCTCTTCGGAACGTTTTCAGGAGAAATAATGTTCGAGCGTGTTTCGCCGAGTGACACGCGCAACGCCCTGCCTATACCTGTGGAAACTGTTGCACTTTTCATGAGCTCCCCCGACGGTTCTCTCGAGCTCGCCAAACACGGCGAACTGCGTGTGGCCGTTTTCGCGATGTCCTCGAAACGATTCTCTCCTTCTCTGCGGTTCTTGCCGTTCGATCGGCTACCGCACCGTGTTCGATGCTTGCCGATCCAGATGTCGGGCGTGGCAAAAATCGTAGTCTCCAATTTTCTTTCGATACGTTCGTGGATGATGGACGAATTCGCTGTTCGTCATCCGTTCCAACAGTTTTCTGTAAAACGTCCATTTCGTCGAATATAATAACGACCAAACAAATTTTATTCTACATTTTTTTTTCGTTTCGTCATTTATACCACGATGGTTAGGACGCTTCGTATATTTCTTATCGATTAAAAGGCTTCTCTCTGCTCGCAATACGCGTCCTCTGAAAACAACCCTCCTTCTAAAGGCTACAAATGTTCTTTGTGTTACAAGTTTACCATCAGAATTCTAAGAACTACTTGCATTAACCCCAAATAACTCAATCCTGCCGATTCAAAGAATAGCAATCCGAAATTCCAGCGACGTCATCCGTCCACCTAAAAGCCCCCTAAACCATCCTGAAACACATTAGATCCCTCGAGTCCCCAATTAGCCAATGGACGATAGGTGAGTCACTGGTCGGATCGGTACAGCCCTGGCTAGACTCGGGCAGAGAGTGAAACGGTAGTAAAGCAGCTCGGACACTAGAGAGGCTAGGAGAGCCGGGGTCCCTCTGTTCCTCTCCCTCTCTCTGTTGCTCGTGACCGGTCTCGCTTGCTCTATGAGTTTATTAGCATCGGCCGCGCACGCCTAGCGGGGCCTTGACACAGTGCGTGTCAGGCATTGCATGCCGATAGCGGAAAGCGCAATCTATTTATCGAGGTTTATCGGCGATTTCGCGTACGAGTGCCGGCGTTAGACGAGCATTCGCTCGCTCGATCGCTCGATCGCGAGCCGTGCAACGCCACGCCACTGTAACTATGGCTATTAATATCGTTTCGATTTACGATCGAGTACTGCACGACCGAACGTTGATTCTTTGACTCCCGACTATCCGGACTGTGCCATGTTCGGGTCCTTTTGCTTTGACTGTGAAAGTATATATATATTCTTTTTTTTTTTTTTATTAGCGAAAGAATACGATCCTTTTGAAAAAAGTCTTTTCTTCTCTCAAACATTCCGTTTCGAGAGCGCTTTATAGTTATAAATAACGAATGTTCTTTAAATTGTCGTCGGAGCAGCTTCAAAACTCCTGAAAGAGACTGTATCTTTGTGAATATATTATTGTAATGATATCGCTAGAAAAAATTAAACTTCCTGTGCGGATTTCGTAAAAGATAAAAAATATATTCCACGTAACAGGGCTGTTTCGTTGAAATCGTTAATTGGGATATGGAAATGGGGAAAGGATTTATTTATTGGTTTTTCTAGATTGTTTAAGTAATTGGTGTTGTAGTATGTTGGTTATGTCTACATGGAGAACCAGTGCTCGTTACTCTCGTTCTCGTTCCCGTTTCCATCGTGTCGCGGTTTGGCCGACTGTCGCCGCGAGAGATCGTTGCTCCGCTAAGAAATCTGATAACGTAACTCGTACGAGTGTCGCAACGTTTCGATACTCTGATTTTGGGTTAAGCTTCGGCTGTAGTACGAATCTGACGCGTCTAAATTATCTCTTGAGAATTTTCACCGATTTAATTCAATTTCTTCTCGATCGATCGTTCTCCAGCGATGAAATTAATAATATTCGAAATATTCGTCAGAGAGGCGCTAGGATCATTCCTTTTCGAGAAATCTGATAATGAAACATTTAAACGTTACGTAATTAGTCGAGTATCAGTGGCGGTCGCGCAGGCGCTCCGACCAGACGAACAGTAATATTTTCTGCATGCAAAGTTTTATCGGGATCGGAGGCGGCGATGACCTCCGCGATGACATCGGCGGACGACTTTCCACAGGAGACGGATTTATCGAGAGATTTCAATATCCGACCGCTTGTTTTTTTCATCCATGGACGTCGCTGTAAATTATTATCGAGCGAAGATGTTTATATTTGCCGCGATTACCGAACAAACAATATATCCGTGTACTCCGATGACAAATAAATATCGAAGACGATGATAAATTTAAATTACCACCTTGAACCGTGTACTTGCTTCTCCGGCGCTCTCGTGAATCTCACGACTGAGCCTCTCGTAAATTCGTTTTCACGAGTTTTCTCTTTCACGGCTGACTCTCCGATACCTTTTCCCCGAACCCAGACACGCGCGCGTTCTCTCGTCCAACCAGACGCTCCAAACTAAATATTCCTAAAGACGGGGCGCTTCAAGTTTTCATTTTCTGACCTACGTCTTACATCTTCGAGACCACCGAACTATCCGTTTTCTAAAACTACATCCATCCTCCAATTCCACTAGTATAAATAAACAATTCGAAACATAGCAACGTTTCCATAAATCAACAGGCTATAGATTCTCTAAATCGAGTCTGTGCTCACGAACGATTACATCGGATTGCTCGTATCCATTCTCGAAACATGGATCACGGGAAAATTCAGGAAGAGCCCGACCGCCTGCCCGACCTAGATTTTCTCTGGTACGTTGAAAAAAGACAGATCGCGGAGGGGGCAGAGGGTGTCGGTTCGATACGCAGTATTAAGGATCGGGGTGACCCGGTCGGTTTGGCTGTCGAATTCCAGATACTCGTGGCTCTTCCTCGTCGGCTGTCCACGAGCCGACCACGACTCGTGATTTTTCGACAAGCGTTGGACGAGCAGGCAGCGTGCTGCGTCGACCCAGTTGACGTTAATCGGCTTTCCAATAATTAGTTCGACGAGGTAAAGAAGTCGGTGGCACGTGAACTGGAGCAGCTTCTGGCGGCGTTGCTTAAAAGATTAACCTTTCGCGGGGGAATATCGGTTTTCGAGAACCGTGAACGCTCTTTTTTTTCTCTCTTTCTCTTTCTCTTTCTCGCCCTCTTTCTCTCCGTTTTGTTTCGCTCGAGATCGGCAACCAGGCGAGAAAAGTTGGCGTTTAACGGTGAATTTTTCCGGGAGTGCATTTGCTAATGCGAACCAGAGGGAATTGCGGTCGACGCGTTAAAGGTCTCGAAACGATTGGATTCCGTTCGCGATCGTCGAAAGGCGAACAGAGTCGGCTCGCGACACGCGTTCTTTCCTTCTATCGCAGAAGGAAACGGAATTGGACGGAAGAGTGGCGACGATTCGACGATAACGGCGCAGAAGTTTCTTTCGCAAAGACCACCAAAGGCATTCGTGGGCTGTTACTTTATTCCGCGCATTCCGACTTGCGAAACGACCCGTCGTTGTGAGCTTGGCCGCCGTACCACTTCTTCTCCAACGAACGGAGGCCTCGTGTCCTTTATTTCTCGTTTACGCGTCATCTTCCTTTCGATTCCTCTCCATTTACGTTCTTTTTTTTCTTCCTTTCCTTCGATTGCTCGCCAACGTGTGTCGTTTCTTTGCAGCTTTGGTTCGCGAAAATATTAGTCGTAAATACGACTGGTAAATCGGAATGCCCGATTAAATTTCAATCAGCGGAGGCGGCAAAATGTCGACGAGAAGGTTAGTTCGTTACGCTTAAAGAGATTCGATGTAATACCGATCGAAACTCACTCAGACATGATAATTCGGTTTGACGACTGAAACAACTGACGCTGCTTTCTCACCCCCGCTCGATCCGCCCTTTCAGAAGCTCGTACAGTTTTCACCGCGTTTAGAAGTTGGTGAAATTACGCAATGCCCAGTGGTCTCTTCGAGTAACAATTTAACAATGCTATCGGTTAAATACGTGGAAATAAACCGGCGAAAAAAAGCTGGAAAAAAAGTGGAGGAAACTAAAGACGGAATATGGTAGACGATGAAAAGTTTCCAGCCCTGGACGCGTCGACGATGACGAATTATTCGCGGTCAATAATAAAAGTTCCGCGACCCTTCTCAAAGATCTCGTCAATAATGCAACGTTTCGATAGTCTCTCTCGTCGATTCCAGGAAGCTGACGACTTTGCACGCGATCGTACTTGCGAAATTTAGCCTGGCATCGATCCGCTTTTTTTCGTCACCTTTGCCACGTAATTCTTCGATCTCGAATGGCAACGGTGACAACCGGGGTAGTTAAAAGCGACGTTTCCGATTCGTCGAAAGAAAAAAGAAAAAAAAAGCAACCGATCAACCGAACGAAACAACTGCTCGTGAATTGTAAACGATTGGAAAAGATAAAACCGTAGTCGACATGAATTTATCGACACGCTGGATCACCGCTGCATCGTCGACGGAGCAGCCACGCACTAACGAGGTACGCTAATTCAACTCGGCTCGAAGCGTGAAGTAGAACAGCTGTAACCTTAACCTTATTCTCAGAATTTAATCTGTATGCAAATGTCACTGAAACGCGCTTCGTACGAGATCAACGCTGCCCGTCTATTAAGCGTTCGCGCGCGAGCCGACGAGCAACGTAAAATCGCGTGGATAATACTCGACGAAACATAAACCGTGGTACAAGCACGTTTCGTGGTGCTTAGAGTGAGAGGAAAGTGAAAAAAAGATACCTTTTATTTCAATTTTTACGATCTTCGTTTATTAATTTATGAATAACGCGGCGTCCGGATAATGCACAAGTATAGAGTTTGATAATTTTCTTTATCGCGTCTCTTACATTTTTATTCGTTTATTTATAGTACTTACTTTATCTTGTCTCTTTAAATATAATAAAATCCCAACAATTGTTTCCTAAATAATAAAAAGAAGCCAAGATCGATTTTCTTTCGTCGAACGTTCCAGATTCATTTCGTAATGTTCCATCGGTGTCGTAAAACTTGCTCCCTTTGTGCGTGGAATTGTTTGAAACGATAGCACGGCTGAGCTGTTTCAATTCGACAAGTGGTACTATATCGAAGCCTCTCGTATTTTGGGTGTCTGTTAGGTCGTAGGTCGTTAGAAAGACGAGAGATCGATGGATGGCACGCAGTCGTAAGAGAGGGCACAGAGGGTTGCGTTGTGAGGTAGGGCAGGGCGGGAAGTAGGGGCGGTTTGGTCATCGGGTAGGGGTAATGGCGTAGAAAAAATTCGTGACCCACTTTCGGGGACGAAAGAAACATGGTTAGATGCGTTGTACACTTTCGCTTCCATAATGCGATCAAGATGCGTCGATAATGGCCACTTTCTCGATATTTCGTTCCCGCGGCTTGCTGCCACGTATCCGATGATAGAGACATTTCCCTCGAATTACGATACAAAAACTGTTCGATGTAAACGACGAGCGATATCGTTGATAAAAACACGGCGAGAAATCGAAGAACAAGTTGCGGATCGAAACGTAAGACGCGTATCCAGAGTGTCCTCCAACGCGAGAGGAAAGGAAGACGTCAAACGTCCCGACGCCTTTCTTGGTTTATCACGGCTGGTTTTCGGGGGTAATACACCCCCCAACAGGGCTGGTCCTCGAAGGTCGTCTGGAGCGACCTTATCGATTCACCCACGGTACTTGGTGTGCCTTACGTGCCACTGTGTCTCCATGTACTCTGTAACTCGACGAACTACGTATTCGTCAATTTCGAGGAAATCCGAGAAGATCATCCCTTATTTGTTCGCTTCAATTCTGTCCTCGAAAACAAGACAGCGTGGCAAATATGCCTGTGCGAATCGGTTGTCCCAAATGAGTCTGTGGAATCTTAAACAAAGGATTTCAGAAATGCGTAGCTTTTGTATCAACCGTTTATTATAACATTGTTGAACGTTCTCGATGACTCGAGTAAAATTAAAGTGTAGATCAAAATGCCATCGATTCATGGATGACGCAATTCCATAGGTAACTAGATCGGTTTACCATGATCGAGAACAGGACGTTCTACCTTTGAACATGTTGCATTTCGTACCACTATGAAATTACGCTTTATTCTCCGCTAAAAGAGAAACAATAACGAAGATTCGTCGATTACGCGTCATTAGAGACGACGACGTGATTTTTCTATGGCTCAGAAACACCGAGTCGTCAGCTCATCCAGGTGTGCCACATACCATTGACGTGTATACGTCTGCTATTACAACATGTCGGGAGAAAATCACGTTCTCCGTCTTCCATCCATTGATTCTGTCTTCGAACCCTCGCTCGTCAAATATTTCAACCCCTGTGCCTTCGTCCTGTTGACTTCTAGTGGTGCGTCATAATCGATTACGTAAACCTAAATAGATTTTCGAGGGAGCATTCGGGGATGAGTGTGCCGTTTCGAGGGAGATGTATCCCTCAGGGATGCGTCAGGTTATTGTTTAGAATTCCGAGCTTGACCACCTTTTTCCTATCCATTTCACCTATATTTCGTTGACCGGTACGATCAATAGATGTCAATAACAGAAATACATTCAACACGATGTATCGTTAAATTGATTTTTTGAAATTTAAACGAACATTTTCCAATCCCTTTGACGAAACGATTAAATATGTGGTATTACAGGGACGTTCGCGAAACGTTGCGAACATCGACAAACAACAAACAGAAGGTTTACAGAGCCGAGACAGGCTTTTGAACTCGCCCCGTGTCGCTTACGCATCAGGGGTGGAATCGACCGCGGAGGCAGACGACCTTCGTCGACTGAAAAACACCCCCTATATGGAATTTGTTTTTGTTTTTAATTTTTTTCGCCCGGGCAGATTACCATGGAACGTCATAAGCCTGTCGAAATCGAGATTATCCGATGCCGGAGTAAGGGATCGAAAACCAATCATCCGTTGAGATTATCCCCTGGCCCGTGAGAAGTGAAAAAATATGGAGAATTCGTTGCTCGGCAAAAAAAAATGATCCCTCAAAAATTGTAGCAACTTACGAAATTATATTGAAACACGAAAACACATCGAGATCTCAATCTTCTATTAACTTCAATTGAAGTTAGGTGTGTGTGTGTGTGTGTGTGTGAAAAGAATTTCCAGATAAATTCCAATCAACGAATCCTTACGTAACGCGAAGCAGAACGAGGGTTGAGGCAGGAAAGAGGACACGTACGGAATAATAGATCTCTGGAGGGCACTTTCCCCGGTCGTTCTCCACCTCTCGAGAAGAACAGGCTGGCCGACGACTCCCGATTAGCCCGGTTTCGATTCGAAGGGCGATATCGATGGATTTGGCCGGGACAAGGACGGTGTAGATCGATGTTGCGACCAGCCTGGGGACCATTTCGTAGAACCTCCGTAAAAACCAAAGGCCGAGACATTTTCGTCTTCTCGCGTCTTGAATTCCTCTAACTGGTACGTACATGCTAGGGGATGTTATCGACTTTTCATCGGATCAACCGGTCATCGGTTTCTTAAATATATCTTTCTTTTTTTTGTGGTTAAAGAAAAAGAAAATGTTAGGAACGGGATGAATCGCAAGTATGGACGATGAGTTTCGTGTTTGCGTTTAACGTATCTTCCGACGAATCGCGAGGAGATCGGTGAAAAAGATGACCTCGAGGAAGGTTGAAGAGAAGCTCGAAGCGGTCCAGACGACGTAACGTTATTTTCATGGCGGGCTTTACTTTTGCGACACGGCACGGAAGCCGCCGTGGGCGGTCGTGGAAGGGTGCGAGAAGAAAAACCGTCTAGACTTCTTCGGCGTGCCCTCTCGCTCGCCCCTGCGTCCGCTCGTTTCCTGCGGAACGGGGGAGAATTTTATCGGGGAAACCGGTTCCACGCACGCGTTCCTTAGCCGACATCTTTACACATTAATGGGAGGAAAAATTGCGCGTAATCACCGGTACGAATCGTAACGGCCTTTCTTGTTGGACCGTGATCGATTTTCTTCGCGAGATTTCCGTTTTCCCCTCTACCAATCGCCGATAAGACACGGTTAAACCGTAACGATCGTCGTTTTTTTTCGCACGAACCATCGCTTTATGCTTCTCACACTTAACGCATTCACTGTCCTTGCTCCATGTTGCTCTCGTTGTTCCGACTACGTTTCGATTTATAAAAATAAAATCTTGCCGTGTAAAGGAACAATGGAAAAATAACCTGAATATTACGCCCGTTCTTTCTCTGGGAATACATTTTTTCCTTAAGGGATGGAGAGGAAGACGCGAGAATCTTTCCATGGATCGGTCCTCCGACTCCGACGATCTTCCATTTTCGTAGTCCACGACGAAATTGTGTCGGTCATTGGATAAGAAACAGGACGCGGGGTTGGTTGATTTGTCTGGATCTCGAGGGCGAGAGGGACGGTAGAAGGAAATGGTTGCAAGGAAACCGTCTAGACTCGGGGGGATGGTTTCGTTGTTGGGGTGCTCGAGCCGTGGGGCGGTCGAACTTGCCGCTCGATGGAGAAAGTTGCGTGAATGGGCCACGGTGGGGAAAGTGGCGGCGGTTGCGACGTCGGTGGTGGTAGAGGTGGCGGAGGCGGCGAGAAAGCGGGCAAATACGGAGACAACGCGGCAGACGGACGAAAGGGAGAGAAAGAGAGAGGAACAGAGGGTGGGTAGGGGGAACAGTGAAAGTCTTGACGTTCGATAAACCGCCCCCCGAGCCGCGCCAAGGTCATGGCCGTGGCCTCCACCACAGCCAGCAACCCCCGCGACACTGTCTCCTTCCACTCCTCTTCCTCCTGCTGCCTGTACGTACTCCTTTTGCCCCTCCTCGACCCCTCGAAAGCCTCCCTCGGACGATTATTAGAACGATACGGAATCGTCGACGTCTAGCGTCGCGAGGCAGGTCGTTTGGGCTCGCGCCCTCTGCGTACGGGGTCAAAGGTCAGTGAGAAGAATAGCAGACATCGGACAGACGCCTTGGTTCCTTCCCCTGGAGCTGTCGTTATACCCTTTTTGGTTCTACGATTTTTTTAATTCTCTCTTCGAAGAAGATACAATTTTGCTTTTGTCGCAAAATTCACGGTACGATTCGGTTCTTCTTTTTTGGACGGTGTTCGGAGGGGTAGGTTTGAACAAAAGGTGATCCGAATTGCGTATAGTTGTTGCACGATATACGTGGAAAAGAGACGGAGAATTCTATCAGCGCGTCTGTATCTTCCGAACGTACGTGTTTCGTTCGGAAAATAGTATCGAGCTTTAAACGGTCGACTCGACAAAAGAAGAAACAAACGTCGAAACAGCCGCGTCGACGTTATCTAATTGGTAGGGTGTTTATCATCGTCCGAATGAATTTTAAATAGAACGGTCTACCGCAAAAAGAGTCGGTTAGTAAAAGTCGAGTTATCTTAGACGAGAGCGTTCGTTCCCCTCCCTAACGCTGATCGCTCTTTCGCGAAATATCTAATCTGCAACCTTAGCCTTACTAGCCACGGGAGCCGATATCCGCGACGATTTCCTTTTGTTTTGTCGCTGGACGAGGTAATTAAGGAACTTTCCGACCGAAACGTCGTATTCGACGTCCGCGTCCCTAAGCACGCGAGTACCGCTCGATAATCGGTATCGGGAACGAGAAAGAGAGATTCCAATTGCGAGGGGTGAGGAGTGGTTCTTTGAGAAAAACATTTCGCGCGCTTCTACGATCCTCCGATATTCAGCTTCCGTTCCACGAGCCGCCTATGACGCACTCGATAATCGGAGTTCCTCGGAGTCGGCCGCAGAGATACAGCTTCGCGACGCCGCACCGCTTGACGCAACGCGATAAATGCTGGAATTTACCGCGAGGAAGCGACCGAATGACGAAAGGGCCGCGAAATTACGAGGAATCTCGACCCACGATAACGATAACAGTGTCGCCGCAACTCTGACTAGTCCATATCCGCATAACATACGTACGTGTACCTGATCGTACAGTCTGCGTGGACTTCCGCCCTTTCAAACGATTACGACAAATCGATTCTCGTGCCTAAGTGCCTTGGTGGTGCTGCAAAACGAACATATTAACCTATCACGCTGTCGGTTGGGTCGCTAAAAGCTATCTCGCTATAAACGCGTATCGAATCTGCTTGTCAAATTGTCTGCCCGCTTGGTTAGCGCGACATGCGTGCGGTATATCCTATTAGCGTTAATCGTAGTATTTATTCCACGATCGGAACAATTTTATTTACTATTTTCGCGTAAACATTGAACCCTTTCGAGGTTAAAAAATTGCGATACCATCGAAACGCTGGAAAAATCTTGTTCACAGCCGACTCATCGCGTCGTGAACCGTGTTTAGTATACTTAGACGCCCGCCGCGATCCTCCGCGATCCTACGCAGACTTCCGGCGTTTCAGGATCCGCGTCGGCTCCCGGAACGATGGATATCAGCGGCGCGAGACCGCGAACGCGTAGGTGGAACATGTGAAATAGGGTCGAACCTACCGCACGAACAACAGGGTATGTTCGCGCGTTTCAGAAATTATACGACGAGCTGATTATACCAGACTTTGCACCTGTTCTCGCGTAAATGTCTCGTCGATAGCTTCGTACGCTCTGCGAACGATCAAACGGAAACTCTGAACGCGATTGTCTCAAGCGCTCCTTCCTAAATTGTCCTGCGAATTATTTTCCCGTGAAAAACGTTTCTTCGAAAAATTAGTTTCCTTTACCCAACCTGTCCGAGCTTGTAAATTACGCGAAAACAAGGTGACGCGCGAACGAAAAATAGTAGAATCGTCGCAGAATCCCAACGGATTGCGAGATTGTTCGCAGGCGAGCCAGACGAAAACGAAGAGGCGCTTGTTTACGCAATTAGGTGTAATCGAGGCAAATGTCGATGAAAACGTTTCGGAGGGGTGTGTCCGTCGTGACGGCACTACCGTCACAGGGGGTGGGTTAGACAGTAACGAGAGACGACTGCTTTGTGGTTTCGTGGATGACCTTGACCGTGGTGGATCGATCAGCCGGTGAAACCCGGCAGTCGCCATGACTACGAAGGGTCCTCTACCTCCGTCTCTTCGTTGCGAAAATTCCAGGCGAATTCCACGCCTCGTGGCCCTCCTCTTCTCCTTCTTTCACTCTCGACGACCCGCGGGGTCACGTTCTTTTCACGATTCGATACTTGCCCGACGAAAGAAACAGCTCGCGCGATACCGAGTGACCTAACGCCAAGATTGGACGATCGCGTTGCTCTTTCTGCTGATTCACAAGCGCTTCTTTTTTTTTTTTGTCAATCTTTTTTCCATCGGGATTGAAAAAATGGATCGGACAGAATATCCTGCCACGCTGAAAAGCTGTAGAATTTTTTTTTCGGTTCGTTAACAACATTTGTGGAGCTCTGCGAGCGATAATTAATGTATCGACGCGAAGGACTCACGCAATCGATCTCCACATTCGTGTCGCGAACTCGAAGCCGACCGATCGGTCAATTAATTGGTCGCGTATCCCAGACCGCGTATTGATATCGTACCAACAAGCCCGATGCATCGGCGGAAACGTTGTTTCATGGAAAATTCATCGCGTGTCTCATTTCGTGTATGCCCGGCTGCATAAATTAACGTTTAATGGCCAGTCTGGGACGCCTCGATACGCATTTCTTTTTAATAAGATGGTTCGCGAGCCGAACCGATAATTACGCGTACCATCGAAACATGGTGGCTTGTCCTAGGGTAGGTTCGTATGTAAGTCGTTTACCGTGCCGACAATTTTTTTTCTGTCTCGTTTCGTCTCGTTCGATAGAGGGTAGATCGCGCGATATTGTCATCTTGATTTACGTCCGATTATACGATTTGATTTTTTAAATGGAAACATAAATATTTTTTTTCCTTTTTATATCAGGTTGGCCAAAAAGTACGCACGAGTTTTAACGTGCAAATGAAAAGCGATTTTTCTTTACAAAGAGACATATTTTTATCCAATAACGTATTATCCATTTGAACTGCTAAGTCATCTTTTGTTTTTAACATTTGAACTGAATTTAGTTGCATTTCAAAGCGAAGGAAGACAATTATCGTTAAAAACTTGAACTTACTGGCCAACCTAATATCTTCATCGTCGTTACTTTTCATACAATATCCTTCACCCGTTTAAATTGAAACATCAAGAACAGAGACGACTTGTTTCGCAATTTTCTATCGAATTTTCTCCGTTGATAGTACCGAGAGAACTCGGTGAACCTATCAAAAGGACATCAAGAGGTAACTGTTCGCCTCTGTACCTCGTATGCAGAGCAAACAAAGGGTGGTCGAGCAAAGGGGCGAACCGTAACGAGGGAGTGAAAGTGGGAGAGAAAGTGAGGGGAAGTTCGAAGGGGGACGAAGAGTGAAAGGAATAGAAAAGGGTGGGAGGGAGACGGAGGGGATCGTATCCGGGTGAGAGGAAGAGAAAGAGAGATAGGCTGCGTTGTCGGAGGGTTGTATAGGTAGGTTCAAGGACGACCACGCCCTGTCTGCCGTACACCACCCTCTCGACGACCCTCTCCCTGTCGATGTTCGCTACGCAGTTCGCAAATCGCCTGGAAACAACCCCTAAATTTCAGGGCCGCGTCCTCCAGCCGGCAAAAGGACCGCAGCGTTAGCTCGTTTGTTCGCTAATTCGTGCGTAAAAGTTGCTCCAATCCTGGATCGCCACGCTGCATTTTCCAAATCACCAGTCGCGATTTTCTCTATACTTTCACTATTTTTTTTTTCTTTTTTCTTCTTTTTCTTTTCTGTTACACGAAAAGTATCGATTTCGTTGAGAACATTTCATCTTCTGCTTGGAGCAAATCACGTAGCTGGTGCGTTATCGCGTAGACATAACACAATTAATAATGGCAACTGTCCTGTTTCCGGGCGCGAAACGCTCGATCGGTTGGCAAATTACAGAAATTGAGAGAAAACACGGCTCTGGTATCTCGTCGAGGCGGAATATTAGAAAGATGGCCCCGTGGTCGCGTGAGACCGCGATAAACGGATCTGTATCGGCGCCGTGCGACGTAAACTGTGACGATTACCGATACGCGGACCATTTCTTCATACCCGAGAACAAGGTCGATTTCGAGATCCAGAAAAGGGGGAAAAATTTGTCGCTTATCGTATAGAACGCTACTTTCCTATTCTTTTTTGTTTTTTTTTACAGGAAAGATATTCGATGTAATTTTATTTCTCTTAATCTCTAGAAATTATTCCACTTATCGTTTCAATCTATAAAGATATCGAAGATCGCGATCACACAAACGAATGCATACTCTCAATGTTTTTCACGCCCTGTAACGCGTTTTCCCCTCGAGTTCCATTCGGTATCCGAGTGAAATGTCTTCCGTCCACCGCGCGGTGAAAACGGCTGATTAGCGACAACAAAATTGGCGCACCAGTTATCTGCTCCGCGTCCCTGCAATCTGTTTTACGACTTGGTCCGACTTCGATTATTGGTGCACACGTCATTCACGCACTATTTTCCACGAAACATGAAAACATGAAAACATTGCCAAAATTTTCCCGGAAATTTCTCGAAATCTCCGCTGCTTTCCGATTCCGCTCGGACTCGACACACTCATCCCGCGATTGACGGTCAGAATTTTGATTAAGCCGCTGCGTTACGTAACCGGTAAACGCGTAATGGGATATAAATGGCTCGAGCGAATCGCGTTTACGAAGATTGTTTACGAGGCCGTGGCAAAAGTTGCAGATACACTCTTCTCGCGTACGGTACGTGCGTGTGTCGTCGCACGAACGATCGGAGCCTGGCAACAGGACGCGACCGACAGATAAATCGTCGTAACATTTCGGTAGGGGATTCTAATTTCGTCTTGCTTCCTGTTTGCGCCTCTTATCTGGCCGAGAGATGAGCCTTATCGAGGCCGATACATCGCGTCGGCGTTTTCTTTCCTCCCACCTAGAAATCCGTTTATATGCGGTAAAATTTCATTCGTTCCAACGAAATTTACTGAATTTTTGCCGAGATCTTATTTATTCGTACTACCAAACGTTATTCCAACTCCGATGCGTTTAAATAAACGGCGTTTTGCCGTAATATCGTTTATAAATTAATTCCAACCCTCGATCGTTTTAAAGACAATTTTTATTGGGATACATTTTTTTAACGAGTAGCTATAAAATTAATCGATCCGTATTTTTTATCGCGTTAAACGCAGAGAGTATATTTGGCAACTTATGAAATTTTCTTATCACAATTGTAACCTTGATACAATAAGATCACAATTTTTTTTTTTTTATTTTTTCCTCTCAAGTAATATCATTCGTCTCCTGCTCGATCGTTTCACGGTCATTGGAAAAAGAGTTTCCTCGTCTGCACGATTTCGTTCGGCGACTCGTGTAACGTTATCCGAACTGGTATCTCCGCGAATACGTAAAGTGCATCGGCGAAGGCTGACCCTCGACCTTAGATAGGTAGCACGGCCATTATCGACACTTTGAGCAGTCGAAAGCTAACGACAAGGGGGAACGCGAGGCGGCAGGGGTACGCTGTAAAACGATGAAAAAAATAGCAGTTCAAATAATCCAGAAAAAACACGAGCAGATAGCGTCGGATAAAGAGCCTCGTTACCCAGCCGAACGTTCTTCTCTTTCTGGTTGTTCGCTGGCGCGATCGACTGAATAATTTCTCGCATCGCCTTAATCCCTTACTTCTTAATAATTCCAACTAGTACATAGCTCGTTCGCCGTTTAATTAACCCAAGGATAGTTGATGGCGTTCATAATAATTTACGCGGCTCGATAATGCGGGAAACCTGCGATCGTTCGATCGTCGCTGCTGCTTTCTCTGCTCTTTTTTTTTTCTTTCTCTTTTCTCTCGATTCGACACACGTCGTCCGACGTTCAACTCCGTTTAAACGTTCTCAACGGTCGAGCAATTTCCTTGGAAACACTTTAACCCGAGTATGAATTCTATCCCGCGGAGATTCGACGGGATATTCTCGATCTGGTTGGCGAACCAGCGAGGAACTCGTATCCAGCGGACAGAGGCGAGAGAGGAGGCATCGATCCGGATCTTCGTGAATCTTTCAGCGAAATTACACCGGTCGCTCGTAAAGTCCGATGCTGCTGGCTACGATGTAGCCAGACTGTGGCCACGGGCGCATGCCACTGGCCAGGTTCCTTCGCGAACAGCCTGGCGCGAAGAGAACAGCAACGCGAGATGTACGTGCAGGTTGAAACTAAGGGGGCCCCGTCCAGTTTCCAACGGCGCGGCCGAGAAACACGCGGATGAAAGAGAAAAACGACGCCACGGGGCGGGACCCTGACCCTCGACAATCCGCCCCTGCTCGGCCCTCCGTTCCTCCGACACTGGTTCGTTCCACGGAATTGCGTCAGAACTCGGTACCAATTAGCTGGCCGGCGAGAGTACCTCGTTTTTCGTGGGGTATACGGCTGGTTCGCCGGTTCCGAAAACCTCTGGCCGCGTTGCGAGACGTTACGTAATCCCCAGATCCGGTTATCGACGCGAAATACTCTCGATTTCGAGACTCGAACGAGTTCGATGTTTCGACGAGTCGATTGGGACGAAAGGATGAGAAAATTTGGCGATATTCCTCAAGGATTATTTTCTGAGTTTCGATTCTATGATAGCGATGTAGTATAGATATTTTTTTTTCTTGTTTTCTTTTTTACCACCGATTCGAGATGGACATTGTCCTCGGAAGAAGTTACAACAGGAAGAAAAACCTGTAAATTGTAGAAAATAGTAACGTATTTGCTAGAAACGATTTTGGTATCATGTTGAGCGGAGAATTTGACAGAGATGTGCCTGAGTATCTTCAATATCAATCGGTGCTGGTACTCGATGCTTTAATTTAGGACCTCGGTATATCGCGAAGGCTACTATACCCTAATTTCCGTCGAGGCATTAATTACAGGAGCGTACTGCATGCGATGATTAACTCGCGCTATGCGACCCTACTGTTTCGAGGAACTCGCGGTTTGGAGGCTTTCTGGAACGATCGATCCACCGTTTTCGAATACCTGTCATCGATGGAACGTCTTCTGTTTCTAAAACTACTTCGTAGGTCGCCGAGGTCTGGTCTCCTTAATTAGTTGCTACTGTTTCTGACGTTTCTTTCTCATAAAACTTGATCGACCAATTTATATCGAGCCTCGTATTTCTTCTCGTACATTTTCCATACAATTCTTGCTTACGACAAAAAATGAGCATCTCGAGGTCCCAAAGAACGATACCGAAGCACCTTTCTCGCCGAGTGTCATCC
>SMSQ01018936.1:0-29867 GCA_019453375.1 Ctenoplectra terminalis | reverse complement strand
TAAAACTACCGACGATTAAAGTATACTTATTTCTACCGAAAAAATCATAATGAAAGATATATAAAAAAATACGCAATGGGAGGGAAACAAAGCTTTGTCTACATTTTTAACCCTCTACAGCTTGGATTTTGTCTCATTAACGGAAAAAAAATTACGATTGGTTACAGTTTTTCGCTTTGATTTGAAAATGTTTTAACTAATAATTACTGTAGATGGATCCTGGTGTCATTACAGTAATACAGTAATCAAATTTAATAGCGCAGTGATAACTAAAGAAAATTATTTTTTTCAAATATAGATACATCAGTTTGTAACTTTTAAGTCACACGGTCCCATAGAGGGTTAACTAAACTACAGATCTAAATTTTTTACGATTGAAATCTAAGAGCAGTCCTTTTATCGTAATAAAGTAGCGTCTATTGATATTATTCATTTAACATCATTAAATATTTACTTGCTACTATTATGGGACAGAGGGTGTATTTCTTATAAACATATGCAAATGTAAATTCTTTGATATTTTAATATAAAGTATTAGTATAACGTTTGGTGCTTCTGTATGTTTCCCGTGTTCCACAGAAACATCGCATAAAAATTTAAAGCCACACTAAATCAAATGTAAATTCATGAAATTAATATTCTAGCCTATACCACGGTGAAATTTTTTTAGACAACAGCTTAACATAGTGTATCCACACCTATGGTACATAAATTAGTTATTCGTGGTAATAAATTTAGAAAACATGGTTTTCCACAATTCTGAAATTATACAACATTTAAGGGTTACCGAAGGGAATAAGAAATTTTTGTTTCAAAGGGTAGAACGTGACACACTTTCACCGCAAACGATATTGCTCGATGCTACGCGTCTAAATCCATACACGTTCGACCAGTCGTTGATATTCATCTCGAGTATTTTTCAAAGAACGTAGCGCGGGACGGCGATGAAAATAAAAGAGACATCTTGGCACGTTTCCTTAAGAATTTTTCGTCCCCGAACAAAATATTATCAATGTATCTGTCTGAATCGATTAATTGATTTATTAATATATCTGATGTTATTAATGGTTATGCCGGTTACAATTATTTATGGATCCTTAGCGGATTCGAACAGCATTCATGCTTGAAATTATTGATTGCAGGTAGATATAGCAAACATGAAAAGTATTTAAAAATTGTGTTCGAACTATTAATGAACATGTTTTACGAGGTACGTTTAGAACTTCACAATATTGCACAGAATACTTCTTTCTTAAAGAACACACGAAAATTCGTGGCATAAGTTATTCTGACACGTAAAAAGCTGCGAAAAAGCGGTTTTTGATTTTTTTTAACTATGGCGCACCTAATTAAAAAATCTGAAAAAAATGAGGCGTAATAGTATCAATCATATATACTTACTCAAAAAATATAATCATAGATCCGGGATTCCTTCGATATGAAATTGACATTTTTCTGAACTTTTTTGCATTTTTTATTTTTTATTACTTGGACTGTCAATCTGAAAATCTGAAAAAATTCCATAACATGTGCTTTGCTAACAGGAATATCTCTAATTTTTTTCAGTATTTTTCATGCTCTAAGATTGGAAAAATTGAGCAAAAACATGATTTTTCAATTTTAACCTATTACTACTATTAATTATTTTAATTTTATAATTATAACTTGAAATGCTTTCGTTATTTTTAATATCTACTCGTAATTAATCACAAACATATATATTATACTATACAAACATATATAATAATGTTATTCTGCGATGATAAAATAGTAAAGATTTCTGAAAAATTATATATAGAAAATTTTCTATTAGTCCATTATATATTTAAGCTTTAAATTACTTATTTGAAAACTGTGGATGTTTATTCAAGTACTTACAATATGTCGTAACATGCAAAATATATGCATTTAATATGCAAAAAATGTGCTGTTCGTTGTCAATGACGAAAATGGTACATTATGCGTATGCATATGTGTACCTATGCATACGTATGCTCGTGTGTAAATGTATAGGTGTAAGCGATTTAGAAAAACTGAAAAAACATGATATATTGGTACATGTATTAATACTTTAAATAGATATGCTCTTCTAAATCTAACGAATAAGTATTAACTAAATCTAAATAATAATAGTCTAACTAAGTCTAACTAACAACTAACTTATAAGTCTAACTAGGTCTACTAATAAAACTAAGTCTAACTAAGTTTACTAATAAAACTATGTCTAACTAAGTTTACTAATAAAACTAAGTCTAACTAAGTCTACCAATATAACTAAGTTTACTAATAAAATTAGGTCTAACTAAGTCTACCAATATAACTAAGTTTACTAATAAAATTAAGTCTAACTAAGTCTGCTAATAAAACTAAGTCTGACTAAACCTGACTAAGTCTACTAATAAAACTAAGTCTAACTAAATCTAATAGTATTGTAAATCAATGATATATAAGTCTTATGTATAAACACAATGATCTAATGTAACTACTGTAAGTTACTTCACATGTTACAATGGAGGGTCGATAAATTTATTTATAACTCGCTTGAGAAATTGATTGTAAATAGATCAAGTACAAAAAAAAAAAAAAAAAATGCTACACATAACTTATTTATGAATTGTTTTGTGACTAAAAATCTTTCTTTTGATTAAATTCTTATTTTGATCCGATTCGTCTCTGTCTATCTTNTCTAAGTCTGCTAATAAAACTAAGTCTGACTAAACCTGACTAAGTCTACTAATAAAACTAAGTCTAACTAAATCTAATAGTATTGTAAATCAATGATATATAAGTCTTATGTATAAACACAATGATCTAATGTAACTACTGTAAGTTACTTCACATGTTACAATGGAGGGTCGATAAATTTATTTATAACTCCCTTGAGAAATTGATTGTAAATAGATCAAGTACAAAAAAAAAAAAAAAAAATGCTACACATAACTTATTTACGAATTGTTTTGTGACTAAAAATCTTTCTTTTGATTAAATTCTTATTTTGATCCGATTCGTCTCTGTCTATCTCACAGAATAGAAAAAGCTAAATACTATGGAAAGGATAGAAAACTTTTAGTTACAACGAATCAAGTAACCTGATAGATTTGGATAAATGAAGCACATCTACAATGCTCTTATCTTCATTTAAATTTGTCTACTACTTCTATACTACACGCAACTAGTAATAACATAATTAACTTAAGATGCCGTGTTCAAAGAATAAAAATTATACAAAAAGCAAAATTTATTTACACATTTCACAGCATAATTATCCACTACATAAAATAAATAGTAAATATAAAATAGTACTCCCTCCGTCCGGAAATATGGTATACATTTAAAAAAAAATCGTAGATTATCGTGAATATAGAAAACAAATGACAACATTCATTATATTATTATAGTATATATTAAAAGTAATATAACCTAATATAATTGACACGTGTCATGTTCTTCTTGGTTTAAAACTTAACGATCAAAGATCAGTTTTTTTTATGATAAATAAAATTGGTACCGCTGCAAAATCAATATGGAAAATTCCCAAGAAGAATTGATAAACTTAAAAAGAAGAGATTCCAAATATAAACAATTGACCACGGAACAACGTCATGGTTTCTTAGAAAAATGATTACAGCGCATGAAAGAGAACAAGTTAAAACACGGTGACTAGCTGGAAAATATTTATGTTCCAAAGAAGCGTACAATAAGGCCAAATCATATTTTAATTAAATTTAGGAAGTATTATTCTTTTAAAATTATTCTTTTTTGATTATAGTTTTTCTAAAAAAGTTAATGTAATATACTTGTCGTGTTAATTTTTAGTTTTATTCTATTTTTTTTCCAAATGTATACTATATTTCCGGACAACAAAAATCGCGAAATGTATACTATATTTCCGGACGGAGGGAGTATATCACAAAATCATGGAATAACTTTGTCACTTTCTTCAGCAACTAATACTCATCATCGATACAATTATCTAACGCTCGATATAACAAGTACAAAATTGTATTTCAGTTTCATGATTAATTCCTATAATATTTAATATCTACGATACTAAAAATTTTCCAATTTACTCCAATAACAATAATCAGTTTCAAATAATATAAGAACGGGGTACCTTTCAACCCAATGGAGCTTAAAGTTCCCTTCATCAATTTAACCCGTTGAATTGCTTATAAAAAGATAATAAAGCTGTTTTCTTCCACGTGTTCGTTTTAAAATACCCATTTAACGAAACCATATTAAACACCGTAAACGTGAGAACCTCGCATACTTCGGAGAAGCAATTTCTATGGCAGACATCTTTTTGCCAGTGGCACTTAATTCACGTCACAAACGTAGCCCTTAAGCTCCATTACCATCCACACTATACCGAGAAATGGTTACTAAAATATATTCTGCCCTTACGATGTAACTTGACTTTCATATCCGTTGCTCGCATTCGAACGATCATTACTACGCGCCCATTTGTATAATTCATTCGGATCTCTTCGTTACGAAGTCGACGGGAAAAAGCGGCAGAAAAACCGCATGAATACACGCCAATTTAGCAATTCAAAAGCGTCGATCCCGCGAGACCCATAAAATTCACTCTCCTAGATCTCCTTCTCAACCGATCTGTGAAATGTCGGCACGGTAGTAAAGTTTCCTCTCGGTTGCTTTCAATGCCTATCGACATTCATCGTTGATCGAAGGACGCCTCATTACACCGCCAGCCGACGAAAGACAATATTATTATTGCTTTCTCCCGACTCGCGTATTTAGGTTGTATTTGCTATGCGGCCATCGCGATCGAGCGTTCGTCATTATTATCGCCAAGTGGAACACTTTCTTTTGAATTTCGAAGATCTGATCGTGCGAGGGACGATACAATGGAAAGTTCTGAATCGGATGAGTAATTGACGAGAGAGGCGATATATTTTCTTTTTCTTTTTTTTTTCTTTTCTTTTTTTTAACGGCGAAGACGGTAGATGGTTCGAGGAAGCATGAGAAAATGAGGAATAAAATGGGTAGCGTTATTCTGTGCCGGTTGGTCGATCGTGAGGTATGGAAGGTTTGATGTAACATTATCTGGTTCGTAAGAATGATTTGAAAGAACTGAAAGGGATGAAAAGGTTTTTTTGGAACAGCGTCTAAAAGGGGAGTTCTTTTTTGTAGTTCCATCCGAGATGAATCTAAGAATGTTCTCTTTAGGGAGATGCTTCTTTTGATAGTGTAGGTAGGCGTTGGCAGCTTGAGATTTAGAGCAGCGTTTCTCAACTTATAAATTGTATTGAATTTTATGAGTTTCGAAATTATTGGCAGGAATTGGAATGCGAGTGGAAAGGCTGTTTAAGTGAAATTTATTGAGAAAACAAAAAAAAGTACACAAAAATAAGATTGGGTATACTAAGGCGACTCGGGTTGAAATAAGAATTCAGTCAAAAGAAAGATTTTTAAGTTGAAACAAATTTTTTATTATTAATTTTCGAACTAAATGGGTATTAATTACAAATTTTTGCCTACCTGGAACTATGCGAGAATATTAAGCATAGAAGAGGATATCGTACACGCGTTATTGATGTATAAATTATATATACATTACCCCATTTTCTCTTACCCTTACACCGCGTAAACGGCGAAGCTTTAAACTGTCGTTCATTACATTCCTTGAAGACTCCGAAAAAGAAGCATTTTAGTCGCTTGTGCGTCGCATCTACAATCAGGATCAGCACTACCGCTTATAGCTCTTTTTAATAGTTTCAAAATGTAGTTTTCAGTAATATCTTTCATGTTTCTCAATTTCCATTTCAATTTGTCTATTTCTTGCAATACGCATATTTTCCCTGCAGCAATTTGAAGAATAAGTTATTTACCGTGTATCGTGTCCGTCCGATTTAATATAAATTCCAATAAAATATTTACAAATAATTTTCTTATTTAAATATCTTTTTATAAATATTATATTTTTATTTTTAAATGTTATTTATTTACAAATAATATTAATAGAATAATTTTTTCTTTTAAAAAACTACATAAACGGTAAATATTTTTTGCTATCTGACTTACATAAAGATATTAAGTTGTAATGATATTAAATGAATTTTTTATCCAATATACTAATAAGTTGCATTTTGCATAAGCTCAGGCTTTAATATTGAATACACCGACGAATACAGTTATGGGTAATAACTATCATAGTAACAGTTAACACGTTAAAGACTTATGAAGGCTGATCGTCTAACAAAATATAGGGTTCTAACGAGGTTTTAACGACGAGGCTTCTGTTTACGAGCAACTTAATGCTTTCTCTGCTCATCTCAATTATACATATTTGGTAAGGCACACTAATAGCAGATTTTATTAATAACGATGCTAATGCGCCGTAATTACAAGCAGAAACGAGAATAAATATTGCAGTTAAATCTCGTATTACTTAGTAAAAACGATCAATTTATAAATTAAAAAGCTAAGCGCCCAAGACCGTTAGCTTTTGGCTATTACATACTCATGATTCCTTTTCTTATAGTCATTAATTCCATACGTCTTCCACTTCTGCTCCATATATTCTACCGATGCTGTAATCACCCCTAAACATACTGTTGGGTGACCAACCTACGCATACGCGCCGAATCATGCTAAACAGATAACTAAGATCGAACTACAAACAGTGTCATTTTGTCATTAGTCATTCCGAATCCGAAAACAAGGTCAAAGTCTGTCTGAGTCAACTCCAAACCAAGGGCCACCACTGTCCTCTTTATACCACGCGGCTTCCGGATATAAGACGATGTGTTATATTAGAAGGATGGGATAAAAAAGTAGTAGAACGATCAACAAAACGAAACTTATAATTTAGAAAGGGAAGGCAAGACTGATACAACTTTTCCACCCCGCGTTCAGCTTAACACATTAACAGCCGGCTCCGCGAAAACACGGGTTTTTGAGTATGTCACTTGAGCGCCGGCCCCGCGAAAACGCGGATTTCTAAGTAGCTTTATGTGTGCTGAATGCTTAGCACCTTTACATCTTGGACAATGTTTCAAGAAATACCACACTTGCTTTAAATATTAAAACTTTTGTTTTCTGTTTACTTTATATATATATATATACAGGGTGTTCGAGAAAGGGTGTAAGTCCCTTTAAGGGGTTGTTCCTGGGGTGATTCTAAACAACTTTTTCCGTTGCGAAAATGTCAAATTCGGCTTTGTTAACGAGTTATTAACGAAAAACAGTGACCAATCACAGAGCGAGTAAGACGGCTGGGCGTCAGCGGGAGCGTTGGATTCGCTACACCACAAGCCGAATCGTCCGTCAAAGGTCAAGATTGTTACTGTGACACAGTGATGCGTATTTACAAGCAGCAGGTGAATCTTTTGTTGATTGGGTGAGTTTAATTTAAATTTTCGATTATTCTTTTCTAATTTAACGAGGCTTGTAACTTATTCCTGGCTGTGTTCTTCAAACTCTTCATAAAAAATCATTTCAGCGAAACTATTAAACGATTATTACGCATTATTAAATATTTATAATTAATATTATTATTAAATATCGTATTGAAGCAATAAAAATAAAATTAAACGACAGTGTTAAACACTATTAAAGAACTATGTTTAAGATTTACGATCAATAACAGTGTTTGATGTTATTTGAATAAATTTTTATTAGAAAAGAGAATTGCATTCTATTCGTTATTAAATTTCAATTACTTTTCGTTGATTTGTCTATTATCCATTTGGAATATCGAATAAACTCAATTTATTTGTTCCACACGAATAACAATTAATTAGTTTATTCGATATAACTTTTGCTTAACATTCGTCAACAGTCGCTTCGATATATCCTGAGTTGCTCGTAGAAACACAAGCCCGGCGTGGAATCCAACGCTCCCGCTGACGCCCAGCCGTCTTACTCGCTCTGTGATTGGTCACTGTTTTTCGTTAATAACTCGTTAACAAAGCCGAATTTGACATTTTCGCAAAGGAAAAAGTTGTTTAAAATCACCCCAGGAACGACCCCTTAAAGGGACTTACACCCTTTCTGGGACACCCTGTATAATGCGATTTTATAATTTTTGGACTAAATGTGGAAAAATTAAGCTTCACTGAGTTTCACTGTAAAATGAGAAACGACATTTAAAGCTATTTCCCTCTCTTTTGTCTTTTAAATCTACTTTTTATTAAATTATAATTGTTGTCTATCTGTTTAATGATTGACACGTGTCTCTTTCTTCATTACGTTTTAATTTTCTATTGTTTCACGTAATCTTCCTTATCGATGTATTACGCGGCAGGTTTAAAATGGGTTTATTAAAATAGTAGCAATACTATTTTACATATATATAATAATCCACCATGAAATGAGAAACTGTATTTTTTTCTATAATTATAAATTAAAAATTTCGATTTTGTTTCTATTTTTAATTACCGTTAAATTGTATATGACGAATATGCAAATAAAATGTTCTATTTTACGAAAATATATAATGTTTTAAATATTTTTTTTTGGCTATTCAGTGATCAGAAACAAGCGAATAAGGCCGGCGTTTGAGATTTAAGCGGTCGATACATTGCCGGCGCTCAGGCTTTAAATGCCTCTTAGATCGCCGGCTGTCAATGTGTTAAGACTAACTTTCTCCAAAAAATGTGGCTCGTAGGCCCACGGTTGTTCTTTTCCCCCTTCGGGCTTTTCCCGCTTTCCTCCATACTGTACGCATATTGCTGCAGCAGGTCCCAAAAACGGTTTACAGTTAAACCTGAGGGACGATGGTCAATTCGACACGATGCGCGCCCATAGAACAGAGCTCTTTTTTGTACCATCCTTTGCGAGCATCGACAGTAGATCATATTCTTGTGTCACAAAATGTAGCGTTGAAGCTACATCTGAGGTTCGAGCTAATTGAGCGTCCAAAATAAATTATTTTCGGTATTATACGGCTCTCTCTCTCTCTCTATATATATATATATATATCTCACCCGGATCACAACAATACTTTCGAACATAAATTTTAAATTTTGGCTAACGAGACGTTCAAAAGTGTTCCGTCCGAAGGAACAATACGTGACGATTTTATTGGCCAGTTTATGACAGACTCGCTATAAAATGACTATTTTTGAGCAAAGACGTTAGAATAGTATTGTAGGAATGTTGGTAGGCTGGTACAGATAAAGGTACTCGATTATAAAATATGACAAAGTCTTTAACCCTGTGACTACTGTGGGCGCCTAAAGGCGCTTAGAAATTTTGCACCTAACACATTAGTATTAGTATTAGAGACTTTATGGTTGGAGAAAATGCGTGTGCGAGTTACTCTGAAAGAGAATCCAGCGAGTGCAAGAGCAGAGCGAGTATTATCCGAGAGTTTAGTGTGAGATTTAAATAAAGAAACAAAGACTTTGTTATTTTTTTTAAATTCAGTTGATCATTGAGATACTTTGCACGAGCCAACCCAACATTCCTACAATATTGTTTTAAATTATGAGTATTTTGTTTTCCACGCGTAATGTGTACATTTTTGGCGCAGGGTCCAGTTCAATGGCGGCGGTACAGCGGATTGAACCGCCGTAGCGAAAGGGTTAAAGACGCTCGACGCAGTTTGGCCTTCTGACACGGAGGACGCCTATAGGCGGTCTTAAAATTTTATCGATAATTATTCCGATAGATCTTATCTCAGTCGGACGAAAGTGAATGCTAATTCCTCGGTTACATATTCCGTTATATACGGAAAGTACAATTTGTTAACCCTTTTCTTGCCGCGCGGAAAACGGGTGCCTATGCGAATATAACCGGACGAATTTACTAAGGTTTGGGAAAAAACTCGTAAAAACCAAACTAAGAATGATATTTAAAAAATTCAAAATGCAGCGTATTGCGGAAGAAAGGGAGAGTAATGTAGTGCCAATTGTATTTTAATACTTATTGAAAATCATATAAATAACATCAATATAAACCACGATGAAAAACATAGAAACAAATTTCTCTTCTACAAACAATATTTGCACTAATCATCGTTTGATCACAGTTTTATGTAGATCACGTAGTATGAGATATAAGTATTTCATTTTCAATAATTTTTAATAAAATAACCAATATCGGTCCTGAGAACAAAAGGATAACTCGGTGATGCATGACAAGCGTCAGACAGATCTACTAAAAAAAATTTTGGTATTATAAACATTTATATTTAGTTATCTGACTACTAAAAATATGTAATATTTACTTATTTTTACTTACACGAGCAATTTATTTAGCGTTGAATATAACAGACACCAACCAGCATAGAATGTAACAAAAAATTAAACACAAAAAGGATTTTTTAACTTCTTTTGCAATGAAATTAGACTATTTATTACGTTTTATAAATTTATTTTGAGATAGAGCTTTCTCGCAATGCGAAGAATAAGGCGCCATCGCGTACGCAACGATATGTCGTCGTTGGCACTTTTTGCAAGTGTAGCGAACGACGATATATCGTCGTCTGGCAATAAAGAAAGTTAACATTTAAATATGTTTATTTAGTTCAGGAAATTCGGAAAAATGCAAGGCGCAAGTGTGTAGTGTGTCAAAAACATAACACAAGAAGCGAAGAACGTCCTTACCTGCCATCGGCCTACTCTCTGCACGAAAAAAGCGCGCTCAGGGCGCAATGGAAGGGTAGTTGCCATCTCAAAGAAGCACGTTGATTTGCACATTAACGAATGTGAGAGAAAACCAATATGGAACCTCGTTTTCAATTGGTTCGGCCTTCAGCCGGAAGATAATATAACAGAGCCGAGGAAACATAGTTTTAGACATAGAGTTTAAGTCAATCACTGTAAAAGCACTTCAATACACACTACTATTCCTACAGTTTATGTTAACCCCTTGCCATACTTTGACGAGTCTGACTCGTGATCACAATTTCAGGCCAAACACGAATATCACGAGTGAGACTCGTGGTCACAATTTCGGGTCAAACGCGAATATCACGAGTGAGACTCGTAGTTATAGTTTCGGAGTTAGTTTCGGAATAGTTTAACCCATATGAGACCGTGTGACTTAAAAGATACAAACTGATGTATCTGTATTTGAAAAAATTAATTTTCTTTAGTTACCACTGCACTATTAAGTTTGATTACTCTATTACTGTTAAGGACAGCTAACGACTTAATTTATGATACGGACGAACGCTAGCTATTTTTGAGAACGGTCATTTTCACATCTGGCATGTTATTAGTTTACGACCTAGAAACTGGCGAATATTTCGGTGTTGGTCGATTTCTGCTCAATAGCAAAGTGCCGTATCCTAATCTTTACCAAGAACTGACGCACGTGTACTTCAGCTGCTACCTTCTGACACCGTCACATCTGAACCTACCTGACTTAGGACTGACGCACGAACTCTGAGGGCGTGACATTGACCAGCTCTCTTAACACCAGAATTTTTAACCGATTGGACATAGCATGCCTCCCACCCTCTTGGCGACGACACGCGTAACGAGGGGGTTTAGTATTTAACCCTTTGACTACGGCAGACTTTGAGACGCACCGGCCGTACCATACGGTAGGAATTCAGTTACGACGTACGCCGAGAACAGCGAAATTTTTTGTTAGGGGTACATTTTTGGGAAAATATATTTGAATAATCGAAAAACTGAGTTTCACTACATTGGGACAATATTATTTATTTATTTGTATTCTGCACCGAATCGTTACTATACGTATTAAAAATTTAATATTAACGTTAAGCTTAAATTTTCAGGGCGCCTATAGGCGTCCTCCGCATCAGAAAGCCAAACTGCGTCGAGCGCCTTTAGGCGCCCACAGTGTCACAAGCGCAAAATTTCTAAGCGCCTGTAGGCGGCCACAGTAGTCAAAGGGTTAAGGAGTGTCACTGTTACTATTAGGATGATAGCTTGATGATAACTTGAGATGAGATGAGATGAGATAAGAACATTGAACATTGAACTTGTGACTTAGAACTAGAACTGGAACTTGTGAATTATAATTGAATTAAGAACTAAGAACTACGAACTAATCATTAACTATTGAACATTGTACGCATCAGCATTGTGAACTATTGAACTGTGGAACTTGTACTAACTGAACTAAATATATCAACTATATTTATTATTATAACACGTGTTGGCATCTTGATGCTAAATAATCGACTCCACGCAAACTGTGGGAGCCAACAATTACTGTAGCCATGCCACGATCCATCTACAGTAATTATTAGTTAAAACATTTTCAAATCAAAGTGAAAAACTGTATTCAATCGTAATTTTTTCTCCAATAAGCGGACAAAATTCGGACTATAAAGGGTTAAGTCAACCACTGTAAAAGCATTTCAATATACCCTACTATTCCTACAAAGCTATACGGTTTTTTTCTTTTTCTTCATTCTCATATTTCCTGTTTGAGACAGTGAATGATATTCAAAGAATTCTTCGCAAGGAGACACGAAAAAATAGAAGGTATCAATGATCCAATGGTTGGATCGCCGAAAACTGTTCCACCGTGAGGGATGACGATTAGCCGGGCTTAGATCAAGGCTCAACAAGGGTGGAACAGCGAGCGGACGCTCCAGGGGGAAAGGGTAGGCGGATTATTTGCATTTTAATTTGCATATTAAAACACGGCTCGTCGATCAGCCCAGCTGGGCCGCGAAATATGATAGGCTGCGCTCCGTGGCCGTCGCATTAACGTTGTAAAGGTGAGTTACACGACCGCAAGGCAACCCGACGGCCATGAGATCGTTCACGCATGCCGATCTTGAAATATGCACCCGTAGACCAAGATTACCGGGCTCCGATAGCGTCGTTGTCTCGATCGATACCAGACTATCGCGTCCTTGCGATTCACTGTTTGCAGAGAATTGAGAGAGCTGACCGACAGCGAGGAAAATGATTGCAGCGAATACTGACGATAGTCGAGTTAAACCCTTCAGGGGTCAATTTGACCCGAAATTGAACTTTGTTATTAAATAACTTTTTAACAAAATATCCGATTAACGCATCGCGTACGGCCCTCTGCTCGCTCAACGCGCTTCCAGAGCCCGCGCTTTTTTAAACGCTCCAAAAAGCTTCGTACGATGCATGTATGCAGTTTTTTTATTTTTCATTTTGTTACTGTTTTAGAATTAAGGTCTATTTTGTAAAAAAAATTGTTTCCTCGTAAATTAAAACGTGGATTTTGGAATAATAAAATGTATTACGATAAAACACTTTATAACACAAGTGGTGTTTCACGAGTTGGAATAATTGAATTTATTTAGAACCTTTTGTTTATTTCGCAATTATAGATGGGAGCTGTGGAATTGAAAATCGTTGATAATTATTCGTCAAGAAGTGTAAAATATGATGTAAAAAAGTAATGTTCAAGTTTTATTAAAGTTTTGTTGGAATAATATCAATTTATTACCAGAAATCTTGCGAAATTATGCCGGACACAAGTAAATCGCGACATTGAACGCCTCCGTTGCGAATGTGTTATTAAGGTATTTGGATAATGGGTGTTAGGGCACGGCAGACTTTACTATAGTTAGTTGTATCTGAACTATGAAAGTTCATGCAGACGCATATTTTTATAGAAAATGGGTAAAGAAATGAATCTAGACAGAAAGTTGTCTTCTCATTAGAGAATTTTAAAATTATATTTTTTATTTTGCATATTTCATATAATGCATATATTTTGCATACTGCATGTTTCTTTGCATCTCAAGTGCATATTTCTAGAATAATGCAGAATGTTACATACTAAATAATTAATTAAGCTAATAATAAGTGGAGCATTTGTTTCACAAGAAGCATGATTTTGAGAAAAGAATCGCATATTAAGAACAGTTTTTTTTATATTGTTTTCGATTTAAGAAAATTTTTAACGAAAGGGTGAAAAATGATTCAAAGCCCATAGTAGGGAGTAGTGGTGAAAAATTGGGTGAAAAATGAGTCAAGGCCCTTAACAGAGGCCCTTAACACTGAAATGTTATTATCGTTGAATTTTTGTAATAATGCCAGATGGAGTAAATCTGTAATACTTACACAAATCAACTATCCACCACCTTATTTTCAGCCGAAAGAAAGAATCGTAATATCGATCACTGTATGCGGAAAAACAATGACCAAAATAACAACAGCCACTGAAACTTCTGAAAGATACTAATAATAAGCTTTTCCATAATCTTTAAATACTTTTCTTATAGAGTTGTTAACCCTCTATAGCTCGAATTTTGTCTGCTTATTGGAGAAAAAATTACGATTGATTACAGTTTTTCACTTTAAAGTTACAAACTAATGTATTTATATTTTTAAAAATTTATTTCATTGAGTTATCGTTACACTATTAAATTTGATTACTGCATTACTGCAGTGATACCATCTATAGAAATTATTAGTTTAAAAATTTTTAAATCAAAGTGAAAAACTGTAATCAATCGTAATTTTTTCTCTGACAAGCACACAAAATTCGGGCTATAGAGGGTTAAATAAAAGTTTTGTTAAACAAATAATAATTAACTGTTATTCGCGTAGAGCAAATAAATTGAATTTCAACACTCGTCTAGGCACAGCTTGCTCGTTGAGACACAAGCGCGGCACTGAGCCAACGCTTTCTCTGGCGATCAGCTGTCTTACTCGCTCTATGATTAATCAGTGTTTTACGTTAATAGCTTAAAGCCAAATTTGACATTTTCTCACAAGACAAAGTTGCTTGAAATCATCTCAGGAATCTTCTCTTAAAAGAACTTACAGACCTTTTGAGGCACCTTGAATGCAGATTACAAAATGCTTGCGATAATAAAATTCAACTATTATTTTGAACAAAGAAGAAGCTTTATAAAATTAATTTTGTTTAGTTATCACTGCACTATTAAATTTGATTACTGTATTACTGTAGCGACACCACGATCCATCTACAGTGATTATTAATTAAAACATTTTCAAATGAAAGTGAAAAACTGTAATCAATCGTAATTTTTTCTCCAATAAGCAGACAAAATTCGGGATATAGAAGATTAAAAGAATCATTTTGTAAAAATTATTCTTTCCGTTATTACCATTTAGATAAAAAAAATTTGACATGCAAGAATTACGAAACAACATAATATTCCAATTAAGCGTTTCTTATTATATCGTGTAATGTTTTGCTCGCAACACCTGTTGCAAGTAAAATTGTGGTTAAAATAACTTGCGTTCTTTAACGAACACGTTTCACGCTTCTTTTTAAGACCAGAGAAAGACAGAAACAGCTAACGTAAAAATATAAAAAGTTGAAAAAAAAACAGTTGAGATTTATGGATTGCGATAGGATGAATAATGGGATGGTTTTTGCTCGTTTTAATTAGCCACTGGTAATCTTCAAACGCGTTACTGTTTAATTAAAAGCTATCTTTAACGGTCGTCATTCTATTTCCCGCTAAACAACAAATCGACGATAGTATCAGACACATTGATGACGAACGGTACCCAGCTTGTGCAAGTTTAACGTTCGTCGAATGGTATTTGCATCGAATAGCGATTAGAGGAATCTGTGTACTCATATCCGGTATTGTTATCTCACTTGTTCGATTAGCAATCTTGAAATATGCGCGTATAAAGCGGCAATTGAATTGTTTATTCTCGCAGCGTTTATTAATCCTACCTGGTCGTTGAACGATTGATTGCTTTAATAAGTAATTACAAATATGTTTCGCAATGAAACATATGATGGAGGATGAGGTGAACGCACGAAGAACGTGGATTAAAAGTGGCAGACTGATTTAGTGCACGGACAGCAAAATTTTTCTCCGCCGAGTGCCACAGAGTATCCACTGCCAATTAAATTGTATCCTAGTCCTGCGTAAAGAGAGATCAAGACTGTAATCGGTGTGACTTCGTTCGTTGTGCGGATGTGAGCTGTTGGAAACGGCATATGCGTCGAATTATTGATGTTAAGCTTGATTTTCTGATATTTGTACTTAACCCTTTGCACTCCGAACCATCCTGGACGTTATCTACGAGCTACTCGACGCTACTTTGTCGTAGAAACGTGCATTTACGAACCATCATATTGTACAGGGTGTCCCAAAAGGTCTATAAGTCCCTTTAACCTTTTGACTACTGTTGACGCCTATTGGCGTCCGACACATGTTGACTTCCCGGTACTGTTGGCGCCTATTGGCGTCCAAATCAAACGCTTGTTTTGCCCGTTTTTAAATTTTTCAGTACTTTGAATATTTTTACCCTTTGCACTCCAATGGCGCCTCTAAGGCGACGCGTGTAATTTTCCTTGCAAATTAAGTTTTAAGTTAAATTTCGTATTTTCGTCAATTCACATATTTGTTTGTTTTAAAACAAAGCAAACGAATGGAATGAATAGAAATCGTAAATATTTATGATATTCTTTTTTTTTCCAAAACAACACGTAAGTTTTCATAACTGTCCTCTGAAACTTAAAAAAGGTTCGGAGTGCAAAGGGTTAATATACTTCCGCAGAAATGCATGTCTAACGAAAAATTTCGCCGTACCTAGTGGACGTCGCGAGTGAATTTGTACCGTACCGTACGATCAGTGCGTGCCAAAGTCTGCCGTAGTCAAAGGGTTAAGGGCTGATTCCCGAGATGATTCTATGCAACATTGCGAAAATGTCAAATTTAGCTCCGTTAACAAGTTATTAACGAAAAATACTAACCAATCACAGAGCAAGTAAGACGGCTGGCCACTAGCGGAAGCGTTGGCTCTGTGCCGCGCTTATGCTTTGACGAGCAAGTCAGAATGTATCTAAGCTACTGTTGACGAGTATTGAATAAAAGTTATATCAAATAAGTAAATTATTATTCGTGTGGAACAAATAAACTGAGTTTCAACGCCCGTTCACAGTTGCTTCGATACATCCTGACTTGTTCATCGAGGCACAAGCACGGCGCGGAATCAACGCTCCTGCTGACGGCCAGCCGTCTTACTCGCTCTGTGATTGGTCAGTATTTTTCGTTAATGTTGGAATATTTATTAAAAATGGTAAAACAGCGTTTGCTGTGGAAACTGTTTTTTATTCTTAATAAAATCGTAGGTGGAAAAGTACACGTATCCTAGGAAATAGATTTTGTTTAGTAAAAAAGAGAAATATAAAAATACTATTGCAATTGGAAAAACTGTAATGTTAAAATAGTGCCGGTCTTCAACGTGGGAGTGCTGGCGGCTAAAACAGACTGACCAGTCCTCGGGAATCCTCGGGCTGGTCAGCAGAGAGTGCAATAAAGCACAGGTCAAAAAAGACCTTGCAGCTGGCGGGTCTTACGCGTTGCGGGGGTATGCACATATTCTCGGTGAATCCCAACAGTTAATAACTTGTTAACGTAGCTAATCTTGACATTTTCGCGAAGGAAAAAATTGCTTGGAATCATCTCAGGAATCGTCCCTTGAGGGGACTTACAGACCTTTTAGGACTGTATATTTATTCGAATAGTTTAGATAACGATTCTGTGGTAATGGTACTCCCTGCGGGAATAAATGTAACCGGCACGCGTCGTTAGATTTTTATTACATAGGTAGGATAATTATAATTTTGAGTTTGTTTCAGGAAATATTGTGGGTCCAATGGAAGAAGATTCGTCGCATGATTTCCATTTTTTTTTTTTTTTTTATGTACATATCCCCTTAGATTTTTATGTAGATAGGGCATAAATGAAACCTTATATTTTTTAAATTAAGGTAAATATACAGTTAGGTCACTTTTAAGTTAAGATATACATATCTATTGTCAAGCAGGCTTTTATTAAGTTAACATAGAATTTTGAACAGGCAGACTCTTCCTAAGATAGGATAAATCTTTGACCAGGCAGGCAATTCTTTTCGATTTTTGTTACGTAATTAAGATAGACTTAAGCTTTATAATTTTGAGTTTGTTTCAGGAAGTATCGTGGAACCAATGGAAGAATAATCGTCGCATAACTATTTCTTTTATTTCTTGTATCCCTTAGATTTTTATCTAGGTAGAACACAAATGAAACACCATATTTTTTCATGTTTACTAGTTGATAATCAATACTTAAATTGAGATAAATATACAGTTAAAAAGGGGTTTTTAAGTTAAGGTGTACATATTTGTCGTTAGATAGTCAGGTAGGCCCTACTCCTATATTAAGATAGATTTTTAATCAGGCAGGTAATTTGTAATTTAAGATGTGTTTACAGTTAAGTAGGATAGGATGAATACATTATTGCAAAGGTTAATTTAAATGTAATTTATTTATTATACGTATATGTTTCTGTTAATTGGTATAAGTTCTAAAATCTCCTTCTGGTTAAGCGTTTGCATAGCGATCGAAAATTGAAAATTTTGCAACCACACGTACGTCAGAAGGAGAACATATTTTGTATATTTGCTTAAAAGGAGGGTGAATGGGACGTACTTAGGGTGGATTTTCATCCGCAACAACCTCCACGCGGTGAGACTCGGGAAATTTCATTATTTTATATATAACTACAAACCGCATCACTAAATTTGTAATACAATTATTAATTATATAAAAATAATACGAGCTACTTAGCTGCAATCTCGGTTAGGCACTTCTTCAATTCCACTTGCTTCTGGTTTTGAATTTGGAGTTACTCGTATAGGCTTCGATGAGAAATAATAGTCACCGCAATTTAAGTCCTGATGCAAAAATGAATTAAATAAAAAGATGTTCCAGTTTTCTAGATTCGTCTTCTTTTAATCATAGTTCAGTCTCTAAAGTGTGAACACGCTATTAACACAAACTATAGGAATAATAGTGTATATTGAAGTGCTTTTACAGTGGTTGACTTGAACTCTGTGTCTAAAATTATGTTTCCTCGGCTCTTTTATATTATTTTCCGGCTAAAGGCCGAACTAATTAGAAACGAGGTCCCATCGTGTTGCTGTGCTGAAAACTTAAGGCCTAGGTTTTATGAGGGATCTCTCTCTCTCTCTCTCTCTCTCACACACACACACACACCAAGCAATTCTCTACCCACAAAACTATATAATAACAATACACACATCAAATATGTTCCTATAATATATTTTATAAAATTCTTCCAAACCCCACAGTTCAAATTTGTTGACTCATCGCTCTCATTAATCTAAATAAATAAAAATTACAAACTAGCCTCGATTAAATCAATTTTCAAAATTATGTCCGTATATCTAAGCAAATGTAAAATCTTCTAACATGCAAATAGTCGACAAAACACAAATGACTTATTCATTAAAATTGAATATGTTAAAAATCAGTCAACTAGCCCCAGTCTCCCCTATTCACCAGCTGTATCTCGTCGAGCTTCAGCCCGTTCCGTTCAACTCCCACAGCCGTCCTACTTGCAAAAGGTCAAAACACACGGCATAAATATCGAAGGAAAAAATCATTGCGGGGAACATTAATTTCTCAAGAAAAAAGAATAACCATTTATAAGAGAGAGATAGAAAACAAACATCAAATTCTTTATTCCCAATGTTCATTTCATCGAATGAATCACCTAACAACGACGCGTTCCTCGTTCTACACAGCTACAGAGACCACCATAGCGACCAGTCGGCATGGTCAAGGAAAACACCTCTGGATCCCTATAGTTCTTCACTATTATCGTTGTTTCGAGCCGTTAATATTAATGGACATAAACGCGTATCGCTGTGCTAGCCGCTGGAAACTGGCAGACAGAGAGAAAGAGAGGCATTCGTGGTTCTCTCTGTTAGTTGTAATTGAACAGACGCAGCTGTGCTCGCTACGTGCTCGTAAAACATTAATGACCTATAGCCGCTGACGATCGTTTCACGTTATTATTCCTCAAAGTCAGAGCCAGCCGGCGTGTTTATCTCTGCATTTTCAATTTTCTTGATCGTGGGTGAACCGGCTGTTGCGCGGACAGGATGAAAGCAGCGTAATGACGACGGTTCTGTTCTCGAGATTGTGCTCTCGAGGAACGGGACTACTGTTAAAACGCGTTGTTTCAACCGATTAAAGAATTTCTTCTGCATGTACTTTGCTCCCGAAGCACTTTTCGATTCCCATTTTATGACGTAGGAAAGGCTTGAAGAGGATTTTAATCATCCTTGTTTGTTTCCATCAGTTTGGTGACTATTCATAGATTTTGATTAACACCTAGAACTACCGGCGATTAATCCTTTGCACTCGAATGTCTCCTCTCAGGGGACATCAGAATTTATTAACGATATTAATGATTACAAAGGATCAATTTACGTCGTGACAAATCTCTTTAAATCGTCACAAATCTCTAGAAGACGGCTAACGAAGATAAGGGCTAAAATTTAAACAATCTTGGCAATAGCGTTCAGCGAGCGTCGGTCGCTACACTTTTGTCCCGGATTTTTCTTACAAAAGACGTTCGATAACCCGAAAACTCAACAAAATTTGAAACTTTGCTGGTTTGTAGAGGAAAATAGGAAAGCACACCGGTAACTTTAAGAGGTGTTTTCAGCCTGAAAAACCGAATATCAGTAGATAAAAAAAAAAAACGCGATACTTAGTTCGAGGTCCTCTACAAACCAGCAGTCTCAAATTTTTTTTTAATTTTCGGTTTACCGAACGTCCCTTGTTAGCTAAATCGTAGCTCAAAAAATTAAAAACGCATTGTATAATTCTCATTAACACGTTAAACGCCACGTCGATTTTGGTCGACTTTCCTTTAAGCTGTGTGCTGTGATAATAATTGAAAAACATTTGGTCGCAAAATAATTAGGAATTTAAGAAGAAAATTGTAGAGGACTGGAAAGGAAAGTCGTACCTTTGTTTAATCTGATTTAATAGAACTCGTTGATGAATTATAAGGTATTATTTTTTGAAATTGATACTGTCAGTTTTCGGAAATCAACGACGCCTAAACGCAATTTTCAGCGTCGGTCCGTAGGGACCGGCGTGGCGCTTAACGTGTTAACACTAAACCTACCGACGATTAACGTACACCTATTTGCATCCGAAGAAATAAAAATAATAGATATTCTAAAAAATGCCTAACGTAAGAATGATAATCTTCACCTATATTTGATAGAAGATCGATATTATCACCGTTATTAACGAACGTTGTCAGAAGATGTCGTTATTTTGAATACTTTTTAGTTTACCTTTTGTTTTCCTTTTTTTGTCGTACAAGAGTTAGTCTTAGTTTGACCGTCGAGCACGCGTCAGCTCATATGTATGTGTTAAATATACGTTTCTTTAATTTGAACGGTTACAATTATTCTAAAAAAACCCATCAATATTTTTCACAGAAAATCGCGAAAAATTCCCCAAACTGAATCGTTGTAAATTTATAGAATTTCTGTGAGAAATTACAAACCGGTCATTTTGACCGCTTTGGCAATTTTAGTATTAACACTAGATTTACGGAACCCGTCAATTTGACAGATTTCTGATTTCATGCTGCAGTGCAGTAATTATCCGTGTAGAAAATGTACGCTCAAAATAGAATTAAAATGCAAGAAACGTACTAACTAAATCTGTGCGAATAAAAACCTATTAATTTCAAGTAAAATGAACTAATGTTGTTACAAAAAAAGCACAGTTCAATATACCCGTAAAATGGTCCAATTAATCCCCGTAAATCTAGTGTTAACACGTTAAGCGCCACGCCGGTCCCTGCGGACCGACTCTGAAATTTTCGTTTACGCGTCGTTTATTTCCGAAAACCGACAGTACCAATTTAAAGAAATAATACCTTATTGTTCATCAACGAGTTCTATTAAATCGCATTAAACAAAGTTACCATTTTCCTTCGCAGGCCTCTACAATTTTCCTCTTAAATTCCTAATTATTTTGAGATCAAATATTTTTCAATTATTATCACAGCACACAGTCTAAAGGAAAGGAAAAACACGAAAACGCGTGGCGTTTAACGTGTTAATGTTTCTCACCCGGATCCATTACAAGTATCCCATGACTTCTAGTCGAGAATGTACGTCTCCGTATTAGTTCGAATACGGGAGGCTCTACTTAAACAATTACCAACAACGGACAACATCTTAATCCATCTAACTCAAACCAAGAACGTTTCCACTAATCCAAACATCGAACAGCACCGCGATCAATAAACATACTCACTAGCACGTCAATCGACCCGTGATCATCGTCACGCGACACGCCACTTAATTAAAATCCAATGGCCGTGCAAAAACTGGCTTGTCCTTTACTCGAGACTGCTTCATTCTCCGTGAAACACCGTGGAACATTCCCATATGCGAACCGCAGACACGAAAACCTTTGAAGGGGGCAAGATTATGCCTGTCAGGTATTTTTTGAGCGTGACAGGATCTTCTATTCCTCGCGTAGCTTATCGTCTGTTTCCTCATATTCCCACTTGGACACGGCTTTCCAGTTTCCTCGAAGCAGTTCTCGATGCTCGTAATCACACGTTTTAAACGAACAATCGGTCACGCGAGCCTCGTGAAACTTCGCCTGGACGTTCGTTCCACGAACAGGAAACTGGCCATAACGCGTATAACGAGTTAATAGATTAATCGTCGGAAACGAGCACCCTCGCCCATCGGAACCATCGGTTGGCCTGAGCGATTTCGATGACCCAGACCTTCGAAGGACGCCTTTAACCCCTTGGCTACTGTGGGCGCATATACGCGCTCAGAGATTTGGCTTCTCTGACACGGAGAGCGCATATAAGCGCTCAACACAGTTTGGTTTTCTGACACGTATGGCGCATATTGTTCCGTCCGTAGGAACAATACGCGAGGATTGGTTTGGCCAGTTTATGACAGACATTAAGGAAAAGGCTATTTTTGAGAAAAGACGTTCGATCCTTAGAATATTTTACCGTTTGCTCGAAGCAATTAGTTTGCATTTTCTTTTCGCCATCAATAGCCGAGTATATGTCATAAACTCTGTCTTTCCTGAAGGTTAATTAGAAACGGGACTTCGCGCGGTGTCCTTTCTAAAACTTGCGAACCCGAGGGAAAGACCGCCGCGTTGCCAAATCGCCGTGGTCCTCGCGTCGCTACCTGGCATCGGCTACCCTTTTCATGGAAAGCGCGCTCAGGGCGCAATGGAAGGGTAGCTGTCAGGTCAAAGAAGCATGTTAATTGGCACATTAACGAATGTGAGCGAAAACCAATCAGCGTGCTTCCTTGCCCTTCCGAGTGTCATCGTTCGGATACTCGGAAACGGAAAACAGATTCGCCTTAGCTATCGTTCGGGCAAGGTTGAACAGATTCGTTCAAGCGTTCGTGAGCGAAACAACTTAGATTCGTGCGTTCTGTCGTTCGAGAAACATCGAGATTCATACTTACTATCGTTCGGGCAAGCGGGATTAGAGACATGAACGCATAGAAATCCGATCCTTAACCTTTTGACTGCGGCGCGTTCGCGGAAGAATCCATCAATACGGACGGCGCGTTATTTGCACGTCAATTGCTGCGACTGGGATCGTCCACTGCGAGAGCGTACGTACGAGAAAAATGCAACTTAACGATATAACGACAATTGACCGAAAGATACTGAAAAAACTGATTAAAAATACTGAAACAAACACCGATACTTCGTTGCTATGCTATTTAACTTGTTATATTCCATGTTAAATTAATCGATGAAACAGTAAAGATGTTATAGTAAAAAAATGCAGAGGACGTATATTCACGGCTTTCGTATATGGACCGTTTATTTTGAAAGTGGTGTAAGTCCAACTTCCAGAGGTAGGTGACTTAACAAATGGTTGCCGGGCAGTAGTCTGTTGTTTTACATTTGTTTTATATTATTACGTGTCAAGAGTTACTAATTGATGTTACTTATTTTATTTATTTCCTAACGGGAGAACTTCGTTTCAACAAAAAATCTTCAAAACGTAATAAAATAACAGATAAGAAGAAACAGTAATGGAGAAAAGGTAAATTGGTTGCAAATATGTTGGATGAGGTTTCTCAAAAGTGCACCATACACTATTTTATATAAAACATCGATGAAGGAAACAGAATTTAAAACTGTAAATTTATTACCTACACGTCCTCGAAGACCGCCAAAATTTGAAAAAATCGCTCTGGCGCCTTTTTACCAAGATGCCAGGCCTATTATTTATGAAAAATATAAAGACATAAAGCAGTTATTACCCTATATACCTCCGGTGCATCATGCATATTTGGAAACACTGCCACATGCAAAGCATAAGTAAATACTATCGGTATCTTGTAATTTTGACAATGTAACTAGCGTCTAAAATTAAATTTTATGTCTTGTCAAGCGTATTTGTAAACACAATTGCATTAAAATGAAGTATATTTTAAGTTATATTTGATTTTTCAAAATTGAAATTAAACGATTTTTACAATTGTCTAATTTTGAAAGTGGTGTAAGTCCATTTACAGCCTATAAATATATATTATTATAGTCTAATTCGCCTAAAACAAATTGATATAATCAAATTAAATATCGATGAAACAGTAGAAATATTGCCAGACTTCGTATAATTTGCCTAAATTTTTTAATCAACAGATACGCTAACCTTTAATTTTCTCGAAACAAGAAAAAATGGACTTACACCACTTTTAAAATAAACGGTCCATATATTGATGGATACGTGAGGGCGTATATTTACGGCTTTCGTATATATTGATAGACTTGTGAAAGCGTATATATACGCCTTTAGCAGTCAAAGGGTTAAGCTTCGCGGAAGTCGACAATCGTCCGCGGTCGAAGAAGCATCCATGTACGTATCGAAATCGAGCAACGGGTGCTAACGTTCGAGCACCCAACGCCCTGCTCACGTTTGTAGAAGTCCATCGGTCGAGACTTCTCATTGTAATCGAATAGGTTACTCGTCATTAATTTGATGGGTAACAGTCGCGAAGCGTTCGTGCNCGTTGCTATGCTATTTAACTTGTTATATTCCATGTTAAATTAATCGATGAAACAGTAAAGATGTTATAGTAAAAAAATGCAGAGGACGTATATTCACGGCTTTCGTATATGGACCGTTTATTTTGAAAGTGGTGTAAGTCCAACTTCCAGAGGTAGGTGACTTAACAAATGGTTGCCGGGCAGTAGTCTGTTGTTTTACATTTGTTTTATATTATTACGTGTCAAGAGTTACTAATTGATGTTACTTATTTTATTTATTTCCTAACGGGAGAACTTCGTTTCAACAAAAAATCTTCAAAACGCAATAAAATAACAGATAAGAAGAAACAGTAATGGAGAAAAGGTAAATTGGTTGCAAATATGTTGGATGAGGTTTCTCAAAAGTGCACCATACACTATTTTATATAAAACATCGATGAAGGAAAAAGAATTTAAAACTGTAAATTTATTACCTACACGTCCTCGAAGACCGCCAAAATTTGAAAAAATCGCTCTGGCGCCTTTTTACCAAGATGCCAGGCCTATTATTTATGAAAAATATAAAGACATAAAGCAGTTATTACCCTATATACCTCCGGTGCATCATGCATATTTGGAAACACTGCCACATGCAAAGCATAAGTAAATACTATCGGTATCTTGTAATTTTGACAATGTAACTAGCGTCTAAAATTAAATTTTATGTCTTGTCAAGCGTATTTGTAAACACAATTGCATTAAAATGAAGTATATTTTAAGTTATATTTGATTTTTCAAAATTGAAATTAAACGATTTTTACAATTGTCTAATTTTGAAAGTGGTGTAAGTCCATTTACAGCCTATAAATATATATTATTATAGTCTAATTCGCCTAAAACAAATTGATATAATCAAATTAAATATCGATGAAACAGTAGAAATATTGCCAGACTTCGTATAATTTGCCTAAATTTTTTAATCAACAGATACGCTAACCTTTAATTTTCTCGAAACAAGAAAAAATGGACTTACACCACTTTTAAAATAAACGGTCCATATATTGATGGATACGTGAGGGCGTATATTTACGGCTTTCGTATATATTGATAGACTTGTGAAAGCGTATATATACGCCTTTAGCAGTCAAAGGGTTAAGCTTCGCGGAAGTCGACAATCGTCCGCGGTCGACGAAGCATCCATGTACGTATCGAAATCGAGCAACGGGTGCTAACGTTCGAGCACCCAACGCCCTGCTCACGTTTGTAGAAGTCCATCGGTCGAGACTTCTCATTGTAATCGAATAGGTTACTCGTCATTAATTTGATGGGTAACAGTCGCGAAGCGTTCGTGCACCAGTCAAGGTTAAGTCGGGCCTTACAACCCCGACGAGGAGGCACGGGCTTCCGCGTGAACGCGACGCGACATCGCGCGTACAGTTTTGGTCCTGCGGATCGAGCAGGGTCAAGCATAAGCGCGCGCGAACACATATAAACGCTCAACACAGTTTGATTTTCTGACACGGAGGGCGCATATAAGCGCTTTGATTATTTTATCTATCATTATTCCGATAGATCTTGTAAATGAATTCTTGTAGACATTGTAAATGAATTCTTGTAGACGTTGTAAATGAATTCTTACCCGTGTGATACGACCGACGCGTCTCAAAATCTGCCGTAGTCAAAGGGTTAATTTCTTGTTCCTGGAACGTTCTGGCTCGTTTATATTTTATTTAGTCATCCCATAAGTAATGTCGTTTCTCGACACTAATTTTTATTACGAAATATTATGATATACATATATATTTTTGAAATCGTTAACACCTACAGTAACAATGATTGTCATGTATTAGGTTGTAAACTATGAAACGGGCGTTTTTTGTTTAGTCTGTGTTCAGCTATGTTCAATTTTTTGACTTTATTTATTGCACGCAAATGTTTCAACACAGCTGTATGACTAGTTCCTAGTTTAGACCCAAGTGTTCGACTAGTTGTGCGTGGATCGGATTCCACGGTCGTCCTTAATTCCTGGTTATCAATATGGGCCGGTGGTCTTCCTCGAGGCTCGTTCACGATACTCAAATTGCCGGAACGAAATTTTTCGAACCAATATCGAGGATTTTGTTCATCGGTGGATCCATCTCCGAATGCCTGATTAATATTTCTCGAAGCTTGAGCCGCGGTATGATTTAATTTAAACTCGTACAAGAAGAGTAGATGTAAATCGCGTTTTGTTTCCATCTGGTTTAGGATAAAAATAAAATAAAAATGGGATACAAAGACGAAAAAATTTTACAAAATGAGTAAGAAGAATACCTTTAAGCCTTATAAATAAAAATATCGAGCGCGCGTTACAATGTATCTCTCTCAGTCGCAGCTGAACACGGACTAAACAAAAATCGCCCGTTTCATAGTTTCCAACTTAATACTTGTATGGGTTCTAAGCATACAAAATCCTCAAACATTTAGATCGCCTCCGTGACTGATGACAGGTGTCTTAATTTTTAAAAATAAAATACCACGTCAGTTAACTGCAAATCAATGTATTTTAAAATAATAACTATACAGTAAGAAAATTACAAATCGTTCCTTGCGGGCGTTCACAACCAGTACGCGCAGTATCAACAAATGTACAAAACGCTGGTCGCCGTATCAACCATCATACGCTAAAACGTTACCAACAACTGTACAAAATAAACCTTCGAAACATCTGCCATTATTCCATCCGGAATCGAAATTGTTCACTTTCGATTAAAAACAACCCTTGCGCACATCTCAAGAGAAAGGAACTATTTCTTCTACAGAGACCTTTCCGACTTGCGTTAGGAAAAACAGCACGATTCATTTGTCTTATAAAGACACTTTGGATTTTGTGATCACGAAATGCAGCAGGTTTCCATTTTAGTTTGGAAAAGTAGCATGATTTCATTTATACCTTCGAAAAATATCATACCGTGCTTTTCCGTTACTAAAAGTAACACGTTTCATTTCTAGCTGTGAAAATCATAGCTAGACAAGTTGCTTAGCGTTCTATCGCAAAAATAACTGAAATAAACGTGTTTAATAATATAAGTGGAACATAATCAAATATAAACAAACATGAACCAAATTATTTAATTAATAATATTACTATAAAATTGAATAAATTTTTTCAGTATAAGACCTTTAGACACAATTTGTGATAAAGCTTCTTCTTTGTTCAAAATAATAGTTGAATTTTATTATCGCAAGCATTTTGTAATTTACATTTTACAAGGTGCCTCAAAAGGTCTGTAAGTTCTTTTGAGAGAAGATTCCTGAGATAATCTCAAGCAAAAATTTGGCTTTGAGCTATTAACGCAAAACACTGATTAACCATAGAACGAGTAAGACTGCTGGTCTCCAGCAAAAGCATTGGCTCAGTGCCGCGCTTGTGTCTCAACGAGCAAGTTGTGTCTTAACGAGTGTTGAAATTCAATTTATTTGCTCTACACGAATAACAATTAATTACTTTGTATTCAACAAAACTTTTATTTAACCCTCTATAGCTTGAATTTTGTCTGCTTGTCAGAGAAAAAATTAGGATTGATTACAGTTTTTCACTTTGATTTAAAAATTTTTAAACTAATAATTCCTATAGACGGATCGTGGTATCACTACACTAGTAATCAAATTTAATAGTACAGTGATAACTAAATAAAATTAATTTTTTAAAATATAGAAACATCAGTTTGTAACTCTAAAGTCATACGACACCATAGAGGGTTAACAGTCGCCAACTGTTGCTTCGATACATTGTGAGTTGCTCGTTGAGGCACAAGCGCGGCGCGAAGTCAACGCTTCCGCTGACGGTCAGCCATCTTACCCGCTCTGGAATTGGTTAGTGTGATAACTTGGTCTCGTTTATAACTCATTAACAAAGCTGAATTTTGCATTTCTGCAAAGGAAAAAGTTGTTTGAAATCATCTCAGAAATCATACTAGAATTCGCACACTGTAGTATCCTAGGCTTCGTAAGACAAATGAAACGTGCTACGTTTTGTGACGCACGTCATTTTAGTCTATCATAGGCATCGACATGGACAACTTTGTGGCGATGTAATTTCTGAGCACGGAAACTCCAAATTCCATAAAAATAGTAAGACAGAAATGGAGCGATAAATATTAACCCTCATCCGTTTCTTATGTCAATTTAACATTTTTTTTATACGAAAGCACAACGTAGGATAAATATCAAAAGCAGTATATCTTGGACAATGCAGATAATCTTATGTTTCAATTTACATTTAATTAAATTTTTTTTCTTTTTTTTTTACTTTCTTATTTTTTAATTTTTAATTGCATTGATTTTTTACCACTGTGTCAATTTGACGCTAAGGGGTAAATTAAAGTGGAAAAATGGGGAACGGATGAGTATACAGAAATATATTAAAAATTTCGCTAACACTTTTTACTTTTTCAAGTTTTATACTGTTGAATTGAATAACTTAGGTATTTAGAATACAGCAAAGTTTTATTTTAAATCAAACATGTATATTGATATTAAAACTAACTCAATGGTTTAAAATTTTTACGAAAGTTAGAGGAAACGGAGAAAGAGATTACATTTTGGAAAATATGTTTGCTATTGGTTTGGCCCATAAGTTCGTGTGGTTTTTTATGGATGTACAAATTTTGTTTTTTTTTTCTACAAAAACATTTAATAACATCATACGTTCATTCATACTCTACGATTATTCACGATCTTTTCTCAACATTCTGCAATTTTTCAATTCTATATTTAAAAAATTAGACGATTTTCGACTTAAACCAATTTTCAAGTCACTTATAAAGTTTTGGAAAATCGTCCAGAATGTGGCTCGTAAATTTACAGCAAAGTTGTTTTTTTTTTAAATGTAAAAATCATTTTTCTGCAGCACAATACGTGTCGGAGATTCTCGTTTCTATTCACTTGAGAATCCGTCGTTTTATAACATTTTAGTGTTATTAATGAGAAACGAAAAGTTGCACAACAATTCTGATAAAATAGAATAAAAATTATCGAATGGTACACATTACCAATAAACAATTGTTATGGGATCAACCAATTAGTATAACAAAATATGTATTTAGGTGTTGGATACTTAGACAAGAATCTCAACACTTTCCACTCCTAAATTTTTTAAAAT
>SMSQ01018935.1:0-16435 GCA_019453375.1 Ctenoplectra terminalis | reverse complement strand
TGAGTGTTTAACCCTTTCGCAGTTGACTAGAATAATAGAAAGCGGTAAAATATGTTGGATTTTTTTTTATGAGTAACTTTCCGATGTATTTTGATTGGTTTTTGGGATGTTTAACCCTTTCGAAGTTGAGTAGAATAATAGAAAGCGGTAAAATATGTTGGATTTTTTTTTATGAGTGATTTTCGGATGCATTTGGGTTGGTTTTTGAGCGTTTAACCCTTTCGCAGTTCACTAGAATAACAAAAAGTGGTAAAATATGTTGGACTTTTTTTATGAGTAATTTTCGGATGCATTTGTGTTGGTTTTTGGGCGTTTAACCCTTTCGCAGTTGACTAGAATATGGAAAAACGGTAAAAAAATGTTGGACTTTTTTTACAGAGTATTACTTCTATTTGTGATAAAAATACGAAAAAAGCATATTTTAAAGGTACCTTTCTGTTATTCCTAATGTTGTTCTAATAATCAGTCCGTGTGTGATCAATTTTAAAGCACGGTACGCATAATCCAACGTTGCGTTCTTCACAGTAATATGTATCTTTCCTCACTCGTTTTCCTTGGACACGTTTCGAACAACGTACTACGAATTGTTTCTGTAGATTTATTTTTGTATCCGTTGGTGGTATAATATTTAGAAAGGGTTAACCATTTGCGGACGAGCACTCTTTCGACTCTGATTCGTGACAGGTGGATGATCATTTTTATATGGAACGAGATTATAAATTGAGTATCTAAATAATTAGACAGAAAATAAAATAGAAAACAGACAAATGGATGACGAAACCTCGCACTGGCGTCTCCTATTCGTTTGTCGCTGTGGAGACGACAATTCGACTTAAGAATCAAATTATAATGTCGACGCAGCGGCGACATTCGTCCGCAAAGGGTTAAACCTTTCTGTACTCTCATGGTGTATAGAGTGTCACGAATAACCCAATAGTAAAATCGTTTTCGTATAGCAAATCGCAGTTTTTTATTACAGCAGGTAATATATTACTAAACCGTATCAGAACTGAGATAAAAAAAAAAGAACGAAGGTTTAATGGTCATCGGTTAGGTTACTCGATACTTTAAATCGATTAAAATAATAATAAATCGTCGAAGAATATTTCATTTCTCCGTCGCACCGTTTAAAATCTTAATTATAGGTTTCAAACTTTATGGTTTGTTGTCGCTTAATCCGGATGAGCCTGGATTATTAAATCGCCGAGCAAAGAGCTCCTTTTTATCAGGATAATTATCACGGGGACCATTTACCTTAAAAAAAAAATGTCTCCACGAGAGTTTCGTGAAATTCTTTACGAGCGTCTCTTACGGCGTGGCACTTTTGCACAAATTTAGCAAAGCGCACCAGGCGCCCTTTTCTTCTTATTTCTTGTCTGGTTACCAAGTTTTTCCTGTTTCCGTGGGCAGAGATGAGTAACACATTTTCCGTGATGAGAGCGCACTCGTGATAATTAATCCCGTTGTAGCTGGAGAATTTAGAAACAGAGGCATAAGCGTGGCGAACGTTTGAAGCGTTTTAGATAATGAAACAATTTACAGCGACTACCTTCTCAACACATTGCGTACGGGTGACGAGATATCTCGTTTTCAGGTTTCTTCGACTCAATCGACGATTTAACTCTTTGCGGCACAGGATGCCAAATAATAAAATAGACCCATGTTGCATAGAAATTTTATTACGCTTTAGATGAAACAAGATTGGTATATTTTTACTGATAAAGGAATCGCATAATGTAAAACCATAAAAGAAAAATAATAATTTAATCGAATTTGTTGTAGGGTGGAACTCAAATAGTCCTAGCGGGCTACAAAGAGTTAAGGAACTAGAAATAGACTTTCTTGTTACGTTACCAGAGTAGCGAAGTCTTGCGTATTCCCTTAACAAATGATCAGCGAAAAAAAATGAACGTCAACATTCTGAGAGCGTAAAAATCAGTCGCTCGGTATAGCCATTACATCGGTAGCTCTGTGTCTCTGTGCATCATACCTTATAAAGTGTTTTATCGTTGTACAGCATTTTATTATTTCAAAGTTGGCGTTTTAATTTGTAAGGAAACAGTTTTTTAAAAATCATTTATATTTTCAGTTTTTTTAATGATAGTAACAAGAGAGAATGCTTCGCTCGGTATCATACGCTAAAGGATTATTCGAACTTGTAAAATAAATAATTAAAATTTTTTAAAATGTAAAAAATGTAAAATATGTATGAAGAATATATAGTAATATTTAAGAATACTTTACGCGAATATCAGCTACCAAATGCGAATTAAAAAAGTGAATACATGCATCGTATAAAGTGTTTCTAGAGCGCCCAAAAATGTGCGGGTCCTGGGAGCGCGTTGCGCGAGCAACGCGTTAGCAATGTGTTAAAAGTTACATTTTTTTAAGTCGTGCCATTATCAGCGTAAAAAAATATATTCTTCCTATCCTTCTTCGTGCTACGTAAAAAAGAAATCTATAAATCTTCGGTAAAATACGTTTTTCAACGAGCCACTTTCGACCTTCGTCAAGGATCCTTCGTCAAAGACCTCGTGGTTACCACGCTTCGTCGGGACACCGACTTCCTACGTCCGTAACGACCCCGTCGGACCTGGTCTCGTCGACGACCACCTTAGCAATTCGTTTTCTCGAGCTTTGCTCCTCCTTTATTTTTCCTCGTTCCTTCGCTTCGCTCCTAAGCTCTGAGCGCGAACTTCGATGGCTTAACGACGACTCGACGGTGTGTTCGAGCGGAAAGTTCACGGAGACCTCTTAGAGGAATTTATGGATTCTCTTTTCTTAGCCGGTGGAAAGTTAACCCTGTTGAAATTGATCACGATTGATCGTTCATGAGTGATTAAAATAACTTGTTCGTAATTTCTTGTAGAAATTTCATAAATTCACCGAGGTACATTTTTGGGCAATTTTCTGTGATCTGTCGAGAACGTGGATAAAGGTTTATTTCTCTTGAATTGTGATTTCTTTCTTTTTTTTTTCGTCTACTTCTCGTTTTGATTTTTTCGATAGAAATAAGAATACTTGAATCGTCAGTCTCTGGTATATTTCAATCGGTACATTTTTTTAGTTTAATCGCTTGTTTTGCGCGTTGAAAAAAAATTTCGGAAGAGAGACTCGCGCAAGAAAAGGCACTCGTACACTTTATTTTAGAAAACATAAAAGAACGCGAAATAAAAAAATACAGTTCGCTCATTCTCAGATTTCATCCAGACTTCTCGATCGATCTTCCCTTTTATAATTTTCACTCCACTTGCACGCGACATGCACACATCTCGTATTCCCTCGTGTACATTTCTTTTCTCTGTTCCAAGTGTATTAATAAAGTTAATTGATTCTTACGAACGTGTACTGTATCATCCTGCTACAAAGTTTACGCTGGTACAAAGTTAACCTTTTGTATCCCATTGGCGCGATGGCGACACGTGTAATTTTCTTCAGAAGTTAAGTTTCAAGTTAAATTCTATACTTTCTAATTTTTTTTTTTTTTTTAGAAAGAAAGGCTAATAATGTTTGGTACACTATATCTATTATTAGTATAATATCAGAAAAATAATTTCTGTTGAGTTAGCATAGTATCAGAAAGATCATTTCTTTTCAGTTAGTATAGAATCAGGAAGATAATTTCTGTTCAGTTAGTATAATATCAAAAAAATTTTGTTCAGTTAATATAGTATCAGAAAGTTAATTTCTGTTCGGTTAGTATAATATCAAAAAGATAATTTTTGTTCAGTTAGTGTAGTATCAGAAAGTTAATTTCTGTTGGTTTAGTATAATATCAAAAAGATAATTTTTGTTCAGTTAATATAGTATCAGAAAGATAATTTCTGTTGGTTTAGTATAATATCAAAAAGAAATGTTTGTTCAGTTAGTGTAGTATCAGGAAGATAATTTCTGCTCAGTTAGTATAATATTAAAAAAATTTCTGTTCAATTAGTATAGTATAAGAAAGTTCAGTTAGTATATCAGAAAGATAATTTCTGTTCAGTTAGTATATCAGAAAGATAATTTCTGTTCAGTTAGTATAGTATCAGGAAGATAATTTCTGTTCCGTTAGTATAATATTAATTGTTGTTCACTTAATACAGTATCAGAAAAATAATTTCTGTTGAGTTAGTGTAATATCAAAAAAATTCAATAATCCAATAACATCGGTTAGTATATTATCAGAAAGTTAATTTCTGTTCACTCAGTATAATCTCAAAAAGATAATTTCTGTCCAGTTAGTACAGTATCAGAAAGATAATTTCTCAGTTAGTATAGTATCAAAAATATAATTTCTCGATGACGAACACACTTCGGCTGCTATTTTCCTAAACGCGTCCGCAAAGGGTTAAAAAATTTTAAGAGTCCAAAGCATTAATAATTAAGTCCACTCTACACCGCCAAACGTTAACGTTTCTTTCCCATAACCCAACAATTAACAGCAGAACCCATTACCAAAAATAACTTCCCCGCACCGATCTAGCAAACCAACTTCTTTCCCGAACAAACCCATTTCCTCCGTCACGTTACACAAAATATCGTCCGATAGCGAGCTGCTTCGGTTAAACTTTTTTTTTTTTTCTCCAAACCAACGAATGAACGTTCGAGCAGATCGAAATGGATAAAGCGTGGAGATCGCGATCGCGATTCAGGAAGCATCACCAGAAATAAAGTAGTCCTCTTAGATACTCGCGGACCGGCCCCGCGAAGAGATAAATGGGCTCGTTCGCTTAAGAGTAACACGTCGGCCGCGTTTTATCAGGGATTCGTTCGTTCTCGTGGCAGGTTGCATTAAACCCAACCGCGGCGCGATAGCGAGCAGCCAGCACTGTTATTATTCCGTAATCGTACGGTTGTGACGTTCCCAACGGATTGATTCGCGACCGTGTATAATTAGGCGAGCCTTTATCGCGCGTGAGGAAACGAAGAAACCGCGAGGCGTCCGAGCAGAAATGAAAGAGAAAGGGTACGCATGGCGAAGAATGCGGTAACCAAGAGTCAGAGGGTTCCTGGTCATTTTTATTTCATTTTTTAAATTTTGTTAGCTCGCAAATTCTTGCTGTACGGTGCTGTGCGAAGGCGAAGTCTTGGTTTTGGTGCAGAGCGGGTTTTGTTGGCGCGATCTCGCTGCGATTATATATCGTTATTTGTTTTCAGAGTCGAAAATGTCGGAGACAAACGCGGTTCTTTGTTTTTAAAATCAAAAGCAATGGAGGAAAATGTTGTTCTTTATTTTGAAAGTCGAAAACAACGAAGATAAATGCTGTTCTTCATTTTTAAAGTCAAAAATAACGGAGACAAATGCTGTTCTTTGTTTTTAAAATCGAAAGCAATGGAGGAAAATGATGTTCTTTATTTTGAAAATCGAAAACAACGAAGACAAACACTGTTCTTTGTTTTTAGAATCAAAAGCAATGAAGACAAACACTGTTCTTTATTATCAAAGTCAAAAGCAATGAAGACGAACATCGTTCTTTATTTTCCAAGTCAAAAATAACGAAAGCAAACGCTGTTCTTTGTTTCCAAAGTCAAAAGCAACAAATACGAACGCCTTTCTTTATTTTCAAAGTAAAAAACATCGAAGACAAACATCGTTCTTTGTTTTCCAAGTCAAAAATAACGAAGACAAACACTGTTCTTTATTTTCAAAGTCAAAAGCAACAAAGACGAACATACGATCGCAGCGAAATCGAATTGTTTGAACTGAAAATTTCCTTCCCTGACACTTACATCGTCTACCACAGCCTTGTCAAACAGCCTTGCCAGGCGGTCCGAAATTGAAATTTTTCTGCGAACCTATGTATTTTGTATTTTGTGATAACCCATAAAAGAGAAACAAAATTGTAGGTCGCCACCTCTGTAGATCGTCTCGAACTGATTTTGAATTGATCTTCCAGAGTGTAACGTCTGACTTTTTATTAAGATATAATAAATATCTTAATATAAAACTCCTCTGATATAATTAATATCAAATCTACGATTAAAGTTCTTTTCCTCTACCTGACACGATTCATTTCTTTACACCGTCTATCATAAAGTATTGACAGAAGATTCGGGATAATCAATCGTATATCGCTTTATTATCACACTTAATTTAATATATAAAATGAATACCGAATATGCGTGCGTTTCTTCTGCTGGCACAGAGCGCAAATAACCTATATTTCAAACAAATGAGAAACGCAACAAACGTGCGTCTCGCACACACCCACAATCTTCACATGTACAGGCACATGTCGATGATGTATAACACGTGCATAACACGGTTGTCTAACGTTTTCTTACAAGTATAGACGCCACAATTATAAATTAAAATATTATATTGCCCCTAAAACTAAAAAAAAAAAATATCTTTATTTTACATCCACAGTAAACCAGTAATATTTTTTTCCAGCCCAACAAACTGTTCAAGATAGTCACATCTGGTTTACCATTTCAACTTCTCAATTCATCTTACGTTTCCCTATTTTCTTTTCTTTTCGCTTTTCATGGAAAACAAGATAGGAAGTCGCGAACAAAACAGTATAGGATATGAGCGGTGCGAAGGAGACGAAACGAGGGGGCGCGCAACCCCTAAACATTAATCTCCTTAAAACTAAGCCAAGTATTACGCGATTAGTTGCCGCCTTAAATTCGTTCGGACGGAGGCGGCAGAAGCAGTGGATTTACTAACGGGAACCCGTTGTATCGCGGGTGTTACGAAGTTATCGAATAAAGTATGCATTTCCCCACAGCCACCCCCCCGCGAAGTTACATACTTCCGAAAATTATTCTCACGCCCGCGCTCGTGACCGTGGTTGAACATCGCGGGCATAAATAAAGGAGAATTTGCCGAACGACATATATCTTGGAGCGTTAATCTTCTTAAAACCGTGCGCCAAGTATTATGCGATTAGTTGCTGCCTTAAATTTGGCCGGGCGTAATCTTTGCATAAGAGGATTTCCGGTTGAACGTGGCCGAGCGTATTAATCAGTTATCGAGCGAAACAGTTTTGTTACGGTCGATTGTACTGTTTTCTAGACATTTTTTTTTAGCATACCGAATGGTCTTAACCCTTCCAGTATGTTTGGGTCATTTTTTTTTATCGAGTTTTCCTTTTGCTAAAAGATTTCCTAATTTTAACCCTCTGTAGTTCGAATTTCGTTTGTTTATCAGAGAAAAGAACTAGGATTGATTACAGTATTTTGCTTTGATCGCAAAATTTTTTAAATAATAGTTGCTACAGATTGTGACATCGCTACGGTAATACGGTAACAAAATTTAATAGTACGGTGATAATTGAATGAAATTAAATATAAATACACGAGTATGTAACTCTCAAGTCACATGGCGGGATAGAGGGTTAAGAAAGATGCGAAGAAGCTATTGTTAGTATTCGAATTTCTTTGCTTCAGTTTTATGTTAAAGATACATTTTTATTATATTAGGAATTTTTTTTTTTTAATGAAATGAGAACGCGTTTAATTAACTCGTTAAGCACTGAGATTTTCATTTGTGATTGATTTCTCAGGACTGACGGTATTAATTTCAAAAAATAATACCTTCTCATTCATTAATGTGTTCCATCAAACCGCTTCCTTTGCAGGTATTTACAATTTTCTTCTTAAATTCTTAACTATTTTACGACTAAATGTTTTTTAATTGGTATCACAACAGGCTAACGAAAAATCGACCAAAATCAGCGTGGCGTTTGACGCGTTAAGTGGAAAAAAATTTGAGACTCGTAGAAGCATTGAATCTATAATTTTTATATTATTTATATTTTTTGTGAATCTATAATGGTCTATAATATTGTTTAATTTTTTAAATTCAGTTACTATAAATCGCTTGATATTTGGATGTTCGTATCATAAGTGAATCTAAATTTTTGGATCCCTCGGAAATTTTCTTAATCAAACAAAGTTGCTGCCGAAATTAGATACTGTGTACACATCCCACTGTACTTTGATACGTCAGTAAATATTGCACGTGTTTAAGTTTATTAATGTTTACCGAGGTGCAATTTCCTATTGGCCCAGGGCGTTTCATTAGCGTTATATGTCTCAAGATAGTAGCGATGTCACATGAATTACGAGGCTGTCTGTTCTACCGAGATGTGATCACTTTTCGGCGTTAATCGCTTTGCCAACATCCTTTGTGCTATTAGGGTGGAATAAAGAGATGCTGTAGGGGGTGAGTTGCTTAACTTGACGACATGAAATTACTCGTAAAATATTCGTTATATAAAGTATATAGTTTCTATGTAATTTCTTTAATTTTATACTTTTTTTTTGTTTTTTTTTTTTTACATCGAATAATTTAGAAGAAATATCAGGTGTGTGTCTGGTAATATTAAATGGTTACATAAACTTCAGTTTAGCTCTCTGATAATTAACTGTATATTGAATTTTTAACACGATGCGCTAGAGCAATTAGTGTTATAAATATTAATGCGTTTAATAATTGTAGTTCGTGTTGCCTGATTTTCAGTTCGAAGTAGATTATATCTTTTATCATGCTCATGTTTTTTCCATCAATTAGTACCTGATATGTAAAATATTCTTTATATTACAGATTCAAATACTTTGAACGACCTCCGTTTATGTTCACGATCAATATTTACCACTCATACATTAAACACTTATATGAAGAAACTGATATTTAGATTCACCAAAAACAAACATCAATCAACTCTTACTATCTTTGCTTACTAATTTTCCTTCGTATCAAATATTTAACATCTGATAAATAAAAATATCGTATTTATTAAACTCTCCATTTTCCTTTTTTGTATAAATCTAAAAAACAATAAAAATTCATCTGTCGTTTATTTTTCATGAATTAGATCCACTAAAAACAACCATCAATCAATTACTATCCTCATTTATTAATTTTTCTTCATATCCAACATCTAATAAAAAAATATATATATATTTATTAAATTCTTCATTTTTCTCTTCTTTTATAAATAAAAAAAAAAGAAATTTATCCGTCTTTTATTTTTCATGAATTAGACACTTAAATAAAAAAGCTAATATTTAAATCCACCAAAAACAACCATCAATCAACTCCTACTGTCCTCATTTACTAGTTTTTCTTCAAATCAAATATCCAACATCTAATAATAAAAAAAATATATCGTATTTATTAAATTCTTTACTTTCCACGAACTAGACACTTAAACAAAGAAACAAACATTTAAATCCACCAAAAACAACCATCAATCAACTCCTACTGTCCTCATTTACTAGTTTTTCTTCAAATCAAATATCCAACATCTAATAAAAAAAAAAAAAAAACGTATTTATTAAATTCTTTACTTTCCATGAACTAGACACTTAAACGAAGAAACAAACATTTAAATCCACCAAAAACAACCATCCAACTCCTACTCTCCATACCTATTAACTTTCCACCACATTAAATATTCAACGCCAAGAAAAAAAAAAAAAAAAATACTCTGCTTGCCAAACTAAACAATACACAAATACAAAACGACCAAAAAACCAATCCATCCCTCCTATATCTCTCAACACCACAGAAACAACCAATTGTTCCCATCCCCGTTTCAAGATCCACCCAACCAACGACACCGAACATCCTCCCAACCATACGCCAATAAAATCTTTCCGCTTGTAATCCCGATATAATCGTAGCTGGATCGTCGTTCCCGGACGGTAATCGAAACAATTATATCGCCGCAGCTACTGTCACGGTGGAAGAACAAAAGGGCCGACGCAATTCACGTTTAAAGTTCGTTCCGCAGCCTCCTGGCCCCACGGAGGAAGGAACAATTTAGGGGCGGAAATCGTCGATTACCGCGCAAGGATTAGTGGTTTCGTCCTCGGGCCAAATCTCCCCTACGTGCCACCGGTATATCTTGCAGGCCTCTGCCCCTCCGATATGACCCTAAATTAGATAGATTCTGCAGGTTTAACGTCGCGAGGAACCTCCACTGATTTGTCTTCCGAATATCCACCATCCCTCTTCGTTCCTCGGCTTCCGACTCTTGCCCGTCTCTCTTTCGTCTTTCGTTTACGAGCAAAAGTTATATTGCCAAGGCGTCTCCCTGCGTCGCCCGTGCCAGCGAATCTGCGCTAATTTCAACCGAGCGCCCGGGGATCCTACGAAGAACGCGTTTCCGGAATTCGTGAACCCTTTGATCTCGAGCAAGGGTGGGCTCGGAGGGTTCGAAGAAGAGATCCTTGGGCAGAGATAGGTTTTTACTACTCGCTCCGACGCGACAGGTATTTTAATGAACTGATCGTTTGTTTGTGCATTGTTTTGCCCGAGATGCTAATTTAATTTCGATCCATTTGAAGCTTTATGGTGACGCTAATGGGTAAAATTAGTGAAAGTGAAAAAATTAGTAAAGTTGGTGATGTGATTCTTTGTTTTATTTATTTAATTTTTTTTTGTTTTGTTTCTTTTTGGGGTAGGGATAAAGGTGATATCGGAACTTCAGGTGGTGTTTAATTGAAAATATTCCGGATTTATAGCGATTCGTTTTATTTGAATTTTTGTATAGGTAAATACTGTTATTAATTTTGTCACAGATGTATGCGAAACGCATAAATTTGGTCCGGTTAAAATTTGATAATATCAAATATCGTGACTAATGAAGCTCATCATTGTATATTTGATTAGAAACGTTATTCGAGGCGAAATTGTTAATCGGGTTGAAATTTAATACATATTTTTTTATTAATTTATGTTATAGTTCTACTCTTCTTTTATAAATAAAAATACTCTTCACCTTTATTTCGTAATACACTTAATCTCAAAAGGTGTTACAATTAGATTCCAACTGTTTATGCAAGTATACCTGAAAATATGCAAAATATAATCGAAATGTATGAAATTCAATTAACACTCTATAAGACCGTGCGACTTAAAAGTTACAAACTGATGCATCTATATTTTAAAAAGCTAATTTTCTTTAGTTATTACTGCACTATTAAATTTGATTACTGTATTACTCTAGCGACACCATCCATCTACAGTAATTAATTAAAACATTTTCGAATCAAAGTAAAAGACTGTAATCAATCGTAATTTTTTCTTCAATAAGCAGACAAAATTAACAAAGGGTTAACAAACGCCCACAACGATAATTCACTTATGCACCCATATATAATTTAGAAAAACAAAAAGAAAATGCATCATACAAGCAAAATAAAGAATGTACCCCTGTTTCTTCATTTCGTCTCTACAAACCTATTAATCTGCATAAACATCCAGTCTAGTTGTAACAGAGTCTGCGACCTGCAAAACAGTCCGACAAAACAGTCGCACTCCGACAAGAAACTACCTCCCCAACCATAAAGCACGAAATTTCCATCGAGTTGATCTCGCCGGCAAAAACGGCGATCGTTAATTAACGTTATTGCGAGGTCAAAAAAAAGTAAAAAAAAAAAAAAGAACGACGGCATCGAGTAATGAATCGTCCAACGGTATCGGTAATCCGTAATATATACCGGGGGTGGTTTGTGCAAGCCCGACGATCGCGTTGCTTTCCCGTTGAAAACACCGCTCGCTATCCGTGGGCGAAATCTGTTTGAAGGGGCTGTTTTGCAAATACTCAGGGGAGGAAGATAATACGGAGGGACATCGAGCGGAATGATGAATGCGCGTAACAGCTGTTACAAGCTCGCGTGGAACGGGAACGCGTGACATTCTGCTAAAAAGCTCGACTCGTCGGAAAAACCACTCCCGCTTTCTGTTCCATTCGAGGGTTAAACGAAAGCGACAAACGACCGAGTGATTAAGCCAGTTCTTTTTTTTTTTTGCTTTTTTTTTGCTTTTCTTTGTTTTTTTCGTAGGTGGGACTTTGATTTGACGATACTTGGGCGAAGAGACACGCGAGACGGGCGTGTCTCTCGGGGAATTATGAAAAATCGATGGCCCCTTTTCGGGATCGTGATTAAAGGAAGCGACCGCTGCGTGACTGTTGGACGCGTTATCCTGCCTCTGGGCACGCGACACGATACTGTAGGGTGAAACGGGTGTTGGTAGCGGTGGGTGAAAGGGGTGCGTTGCGGTGAATGGGGAGAGAGAGAGAGAGTTTGGTGATAGGGGAAGAGTATTGAGTATTGGGTTTGGTGATCTGAGTACAGTAGTTAGTTGGGAATCTCGTTGTGCTGTTTCAGGGATTTTGGGAGATTCAGGATTTTAGTTGGTTGGTTTGAGGGTGAAAGTTTGATACGGGGATGATTTTTTGAGAATTTAATGGTTTGGGGGCTGAAATTAATTTGGGAGCTAATTGTGTGTTGTATTGGAATGAATCGAGAATTTGGGGATAGAGGAAGAGTATTGAATATTGGATTCGGTAATATGAGAATAGTGGTTAGTTTGGAATTTGATTCTGTGATTTAAGGGTTGAAAATTTTTGGAATTTTTGGTGATTCAGAATTTAAGTTTCTTAGTTTGAGGGTGAAATAAATTTGAGGAAAGTTTGATAGAGTGTTAATTTTTGAGAATTGAATGGTTTGGTGTAGGTAGAGGGTTGAAATTAATTTAGAATCTAATTATGTGTTATCATGAAAAAAATATTGCACTGCAATGAATCGAGAATTTGGAGATAGGAGAAAGGTATTGAATATTGGAATCGGTAATGTGAGAATAGTGGTTAGTTTGGAATTTCACTGTGCGATTGGAGGGTTGCGGATTTTAGTTTATTGGTTTGAGGATGAAATAAATTTAGAAAAGTGTTTAATACAGTCATGATTTATGAGAATCGAACGGTTTAATCTGAGGGCTAAAATTAATTTAGAATCTAATCGTGTGGTTATCGTGAACAGTGGTTGGAGAAATGGCTGTTGCATTTGTGGTGAATCGAGAATTTGTACATATAGGAAGATCGAATATTTAATTTAATACAAGTATATCAATTAATTCAAATTCCATCGTCTGATTAAAAGTTTACTAAAAATGAGGATTTCAGTTCTTCGATTTAACGGTGAAATAAATTTTTAGAAAAAGATTTAACACAGTCATATTTTTTTAAAATATTAATACTTTAACGTCGTAATCCGAAGACTAAAATTAATTAAGAACCTAATTCTATAATAAGTAAAAACACATGAATAAACCCAGAAAAAACATTCAGCGAATAAAACAATTGCCTCTTATCTAGCCCGAACAAAGATATGAATCTGCATAAGAATCCTCAGTCTGGTCGTGACAATAGAAAGAATTCTCGAAACGCCTAGTCTGTTTTATTAAATAGACACATTTGATTAAGAATCAAGCTCGAAAGGACGCTCCGCTGCGCATTTTTAACCATTCCAGAATTAGCGTCCGAGGTACAATATAGTCTCATCCTAGCTGGCTCCTTTTTGACCCACTGTGCAGCCTAATTTTTTTTACTTATTTAACATCTTAACAATTCCGTCCTGTTCTTTTCGAAATAACTGGACCGTGACGATCTTCTGTTTCCAGTCCGGTTTTCAAGCTTCCTTTATAAAAAAAAAAAGAAAAAGAACGTAAATTAAGACAATCTGTTAAGAAGCACGTTTTCATGCAACGCCGAGTTATTTCCTTATGTAAATCCACGTGTTTCCCCAACAAATCTTATCAACATTTACGAGCTCCTTCGGAACAGAAAATACCTTTTGCCTTTCGCGTTTGGCGCCTCTCGCATGCTACATCTCCGTGGTCCATTGTGTCTTCAGCTTCCTTTTGTGAATGGAGTATCTTACAAAGAGGTCTCCTTTCTTTCGCATTGTTGCTCGATGCGCGTGGAAAATGAAAGTTTAATGCAAGCCAGCGTTTTCCATCGGTCCGTTTGCACAGGCTTTGCCCTTAATGGAGCTTTCCGTTTGAAAATTCGCCTTTGTACAATGCCTGGCCTACCGAGAAGAGATTCGAGCCTCGCTGCGGGGAAAGTCATCGTTATCATCTTCGATCCCTTCAGCGTTCTGATCCATTATCATCGATCATTGGGAAGAATGAATTATTGAAACGTTCAACCGCGCTTAATTTCTCTCGACGATCTTGCGAGCCAGAAACGTATGGATTGGATAAATAAAATTCGGTTAGAGGTATAAAGAAGCACGAAGAAGTCGCCTGGTGTACGTTAATTAGTTGTCACGCTGTCGGAACGCGACGTCTGATGCATAGCGAAGGGAGAGATGTGTGCTAACGTGGTCTAATCGTGATTATTAGAAAAGCAAATTGACCGAGAGTTTACTCGGAAGACAGAGTAACTAATGTCCCTGCTTGCTAGGTAACTAAACTTTTCTCGCTGGAATTCCACTTCTTCGGTCTGCGTTATAATACTTTCAGGGAATGAAAAACTGGAGACTTTTATGAAGACGATTGTAGGACATCAATTGAGAAGCTTTCCATAGATTAAAATGGTGCATTGAGTAAATTGCAAGTTTTAGATTTAGTTTTTTTCTTTTTTTAATTCGTAGGTATATTTGAGATGATAATTCAACGATTCTTAAATGCTTTATTATTCCTATTAGATATAAGAAATGAATTTGTTTGTCATAGCGAGAGCTTGATGATAAATTAATATATCTGATATATTCCATAAATCGAACAGAACGAAATGATTTCATAGTAACTATCATAGTAATATACTATTATTTATAAAATAAATAGCTGTCGAAAATACACGCAATGGAAATTCTTAAGTGTTATAACTATCTTTAAATTGCTATAACTTGGTGAAAAAAAAAACTATAATAATTTTCTCGGTTGTATTTCAACCCTCTAAATCAATATTCGTCGAATATATTTTTACACTAGAAAACAAAATGGCACGACTCGGAAATAAATACTACCTTGATGTTAATTAACAAAATATTGAAACGAAATTTTGAGAATTCCTTACACGTCTGCTAAATTAAAAATAATGAAAAAATACTCATAGATCCGCGAGACCTTTTTCTACAAAGCTCCTCAATTTTATTCAGAGTTCACGATGCTAGCCAATTTTTAAACTTCGCGTGTCAAGCGCACTAAATAAATTTCACTACCAAAATTTACTTAACACTAATTAAAATTCCTATATAACACAGAATAAACTCCATTCTTCAGCTTCCCACATTAAATCGTCTTCTGTCGTTCAAAATTTACGCTCCACCGTCCATAAATCATCATCGAACACAACCCTTTGCACCCAAGCCTTTTTTAAGTTCCAAAGGACTCTTGCGAAAACTTACAGCGTTCTTTTGGAAAGAAAATAAGAAAATTATAAATATTTACGATTTCTTATTTACTTAGTTAATTTACTTTTATTTTAAGATAAAAGAAGCATGTGAATCGATGAAAATATAGAATCTAATTAAAAACATGATCTCTGAAGAAATTTATGCGTGTCGCCATAGCGGCGCCAGCCGAGTACAGGTTAACAAATATTAAGAATAAACGAAACTTTATGTTGTAGTTATAAAATAAATCTACCACTGTCTAATTATTTTCCTGGCAGAGAACTTCAATTTACACTGTCTTTTTATGATTTTACCGAGCGTCTACTTCAACGAGAGTTTTATTCGAAACTTACAACCGTCCAGAGACTTACGAACAGGATTGTATCTGATAATCGCATAAAATTAATCCGATGTCTTTTTATTAGCGTATATCGTGAATCGGGTCAGTGCACGTTGGCCTCGATTAAACACCAGCCGACCTCGAATACAGGAATACTTGCAGTCGCACAGAAATATGTCACTTGCGTTGAAACATTCCGTTGAAACGAAGTTCAACGCTTCCCTTAATAAGCTCGAAACTTAACGAGGTCTTGCCACGGTGTCATCGGCCCCATTGTCGCACTCGTCGTCTCAATTATACGTCTTGCACGACCTTTCAACTATCTGGTGAGAACGTGGCTAATAGCCAGGAAGGACGTGACACAACTTTCGCTGCTGGTGTTAATTTAACCCGCGACACGAGCCGCGAGAACACGTCGTTTAAACGATCCGACGGAACTCGGATGAAGTTTTCTCGTTTCTGCGTTCGCGTGCCATGAAAATTTCACCCGAATGTTCTCTTAACATTTTGATATGTCTTGGATGGGGTAGATGGTGAACAGTGACGACGATTTATTCCGATTGAGGAGTTGAAACGGTGAAGGATGTATGGGTCACGAAAAATGAGAAATTGTCTTTTTGGGGCAGAAAGAGGTTTAATGTAAAATTTTTATGTTGTATTTTGTTGTTGAGTCTTTTAAAATAGGATAATTTGTTGATTTGGAAATTTTATATTTATTCGAGGTTTCTAGATTTTTATATCTCTCGAATTTCGTTGTAACTTTTTTTAAATTGAATAAAATTATATCTTGTTATCAGTTCTTTCGGTGAGCGATAGTTTATAGGTTTGGAAATTTTATATTTATCGGAGACTTCTGGTTTTTTATATCTCTCGAATTCGATAGTAACTATTTCTAAATTCAGTAAAATTATATTTTGGTAAGGATATTTTACAGATTTGAAAATTTTATTGGAGACTTTTAGTTTTCTATAT
>SMSQ01018934.1:2547-21295 GCA_019453375.1 Ctenoplectra terminalis | reverse complement strand
ATATAAATGTAAGGGACAAAAGAGAGAGACAAAAAGAGAGAGAGAGAGACGGAAGTAACGGAAGAACGGAAGACACTAACACTTTCGGAAGTCTTTGTCAGAATAATCGAACTCTGGCGCGTAGGAATTATTTGGTTTATTAAATAATGTAAGGGGGGGAAAGAGAGAGAGAGAGACGGAAATAAAACTGAAGGAACGGAAGATACAGAAGTCACGGAAGAACGGAAGATACGGAAGATACGGAAGTACGGAAGAAACGGAAGAACGGAGGTCACTGACACTTTCTGAAGTCTTTGTCAGAATAATCGAGCTCTGGCGCGTGGGAATTATTTGGTTTATTTAATAACAATAATAATTGTTTGATATACTCGTGGTCGATCTGGCGATCGGTCGAGCTTGGTCGATTTTGCACGTGGTGTGCCGACTAAAACTACTCGAAGGACCACTCCCTTCGCATGGAGACAAAAATAACTAAGTTCAATTCTAACTAATGTATTTACAAGTTACTCCTCTCGTGGAGTCTGGTGTTGGTTGCGTGTGGTTTAAGCGAAGGCTTATTGAATTCTGCAATCTACAACTATTTCTTGCATAATCTCTTACATAATTCATATTCATAATCCCAACAATTACTTTAAAAATTTCCCGATCAAAGTAAAATACTGTAATCAATCTCCTTTCTCTGGTAAACAAACAAAATTCGGACTATAGAGGGTTAAAAGTGTGCGGCAACGTGTTAAGTTGAACTCGATTCTGTGACCCCGGAATCCAACAACTTCTTTTCAATAAAGCGGCACAGTATCCAAGAAAAATAGTGAACGACATAAAAGACAAAAAAGAAAAAAAAAAGGCGATGGTATCTGAAGTACCGCGATGGCGTCTACTATCAGAGTCGCGTTTTAGAAATAAATCGTGGCTCGTAAACCGTAGGAGCACATGAAAGTTGGCAAATAGTCGTCATCAGTGCGGCGACGAGTTTGGAATATTCAATCGAGAGTCGTCTTCAATTCCTCCGTTGACTCGATCGTGCCACGCTTTGTCCCTGGACGACTACTCAACCCATTGGCTCAATTAATTAACGGTAATTGCAATTTAGTCGCGGAACGTGGAGGTTCGAGAAGGTAACTCGACGTTTCCACTGACGTAATATGAACGTGGTATTCTGATTCGATTCGAAAGTAAACGTACACGATCCTCGAGCTTATCAGAGTTAGCTCGGAACGATTGCTGAATGGAAATTAAGCAGAACTGGTGGTTTCTGAATAATACTGGTTCCTTTTCAGGATATTCTTCTTAAGCTCTGTTTCGAACTTTAGATTATTGGAAGGAATTAGAATTTGTTTGTAAAGAGTACTCTGTTTTGGATTTATATTTTTTATTTATGTACTCTTCGCTTATTACATGCATTCTGTGGATTTATTTATTCCAATTTTTGGTGGGTGAATAGACTAAGAGGTCTAAATTTAGTCACCGGAAAGCTGTTTCAGTATTCGTTCAAAGTTAAATTAATTTTTTAGATTGAAAAAATCGGTACGATAATTTAATATGTTGTAAATAATTATAAATTAATGAATTAATTATAAATAACGGTAATTTGAAAGCTTTGTGACGATCTGTAATTAATGTTTCGTAAAAGTTCATCACAAACTGGGTGAAAAATGTATATGCAAAATGCGTTTTTCTGTTTCCGAGAAATGTGTTCCTTTCGAATCAGGAAAGACATTTCTTATATTGCATTTATTACATTTATTATATTACATTTACTACATTTATTACATTTACATGTAGATTATTTCACACAAAAAAATGTAGATTATTTCATTTGGGATTCTGAAAAAATAAAAATAACATTGATTTGTAACAAAAAATGTAAATTATATTATCTGGAGTAAAAATTAATGTATCCTATTTGGTACAACAAATTTAGCATAACGAAAGTTCATTACAAACTGGGTGAAAAATGTATATGCAAAATGTGTTTTTTTGTTTCTGAGAAATGTGTTCCTTTCGAATCAGGAAAGACATTTCTTATATTACATTTGTTACATTTATTATATTACATTTATTACATTTACATGAAAATTATTTCAAGTAATGTCTTTCCATTAGTTTTAGTGGGCAGAAGGTTGAAAAAAGTTGCATATTCGCTCTCTGTATGCTTAAAAAATATATTTATGAAACTACATATACACTACCGTCCATAATTATCTGGCCACATTCGATTTATCCAACAGATACAAAATATATTTTAAGTAAAGTATTTCAACATAATTTTCATCCCAATATTTCTCTCTTACACTCTTATAACGATCACGTTCCCATGCAAATCATGTAAATTTAAATTCATTCTTCTTAGAAGTATTTACATTATAACCCCGACATAAATTTTGTGATACAATTCCACCGAGTGGCCAAATACTTATGGACGGTAGTGTACGATTCCATAAATGATTTTTCTCATAACACGGTTTCGTTTTAATACCCTAAGAAAATTGAGAAAATTTTTGTTTTAATACAGTAAGAGAACTTGGAAATATTTTTTACAACACGGTTTTGTTTTAATACTACAATAAAATTTCCATCCACACCATTACGATATCCATGGATTGATACAAAGGTCATAAAATTTTTTTATTCGCGGTGTAGATGTGCACAGCTCATCGCGAATGAAAGCTCTCATATTTACTAAATTTGATAAAAAAATATTTATTTTAGAAGCCTATTTATAAAATTTGCATCAAGACCCTCGCTGTTAATGTTCACTGCTTATAATTAATTAATAATCAGAGAACTCGAAGCTAGTTTACATTAACATTGCACCGGAAAATCAAAAGGAGCGTCTCTTTTATTATTCGTTCGTGACTCAACGATATTTATAGGTTGTTTAATTCCACAGGTATAATATTTTCCACGAACTGGTTCGGAGAAATTTTATGCAAGATATTAACGTTATACCGAAAGAATTTATATTTCGTGGTTATCGTTATTGCTGCCGGCCGAAAAATAAACAAAATATTTAATGCCCACGTTCCAGTGATGGCGGACTATAGAGGGTCGGTCGCAGTAGTAGTGGACTGCACGAGTCAGCCATAAGAATTCCGAAGGCCAGCACTCTGTAAGGTCTCGGTTAGATACGAGCTCCGAATATAAGTTTTTCTCCCTTATCTATAACTTTATAGGTACCGGATAGAGAATATTAACTGTTAACCTTTTAACCGGGAAATACGAGTTAACTCGTCACGCAAATTACGAATATTTTGGTCCTGATAATTAGCGAAAATTAATTTTCTCTAGAATTTTTAGCTGTAGATTAAATTGGATACCGATGGTCCGCTTCTTTTTCAAAAAAATCAGTGCATCGTAAATTTAATTAACGTCCAAATGGGAAAAAAAATATTTGCTAAATGATTGAAGAGAGACTCGCGAAGTTTCTTCGGTACTCGTACGTTTTATTTTTGTCGAGGGATATGTAATGAATAAGTAGTCTTCGGGGAGGAAAGTGATAAATGTATATTTGAGAACAGGGAAACTATGTATAAAACAAGGAACTATGTCCTGCTCAGACCGATTTACAACTCGTACCGACTAAACTTAGCCGTCGTCGATTCTTGTAATCTGAACGTTGCTTTATCTTTTCAAGTACGCTGGTTAACCCTCTATGGGCCGAATTTTGTTTGATTATTGGAGAAAAAATTACGATTGATTACAGTTTCTCGCTTTGATTTGAAAATGTTTTAACTAATAATTACTGTAGATGAATCGTGGTGTCACTGCAGTAATACAGTAATCAAATTTAATAGTACAATGATAACTCAATAAAATAAATTTTTTAACCCTCTATAGCCCGAATTTTGTCTGATTATTGGAGAAAAAATTACGATTGATTACAGTTTCTCGCTTTGATTTGAAAATGTTTTAACTAATAATTACTGTAGATGGATCGTGGTGTAATCAAATTTAATAGTGCAGCGATAACTAAAGAAAATTAATTTTTTCAAATATAGATACATAGGTTTGGAACTTTTAAGTCACACGGGTCCATAGAGGGTTAATGTTTCGGATTTTCTCAGATATTTTACCGCGCAAGATAAAGGCAACGCCCAAACCTTTTTTCCCTCAGTGAGGAATTTTAAATCCTAATTGTTTTATTTTAACGATTTTAAGAAATAGAAAGGAAATATAATAGAATACAGTAACCCTTTCGCTACGATATTCTCAGAATTGTAAGAGCTCTTGCTATACTAATCGATACAGTTGTTTTTTGATACAACAAAAATATGCATAGCAAAATTTAAGTATATCATTTACTGAATTATGGCAGATCATATGTAAATGAAAACATAAATAATTCTATCAGATGATTGCTTCATTTTTAAAGGCGTATATATACGCTCCTCTCTCGTTTTCATCTTTTGTTGTTTTTTTTTTGTTTCTTTTTTAAATTGTTTGTTTTAAGTCGCATCGCGCACGTCGCGAACGCGTTAAGAAATTGCTCTGTTAAAAAGGTTAAGAGTCACTGGGGCAACGATTTTGCAGATCGCAGGGAATAGCGAGTCTCTCGGACGTCCGGGAATATTTCGGGCAACCATGCGACCAGTCGAGTATTCTAGCACGGTTTCAGCACATAAATTTCGAGCGTGCCTGCGATGCTTTATGCTGGCAGGATTAAATAACTTGACCCAGTCGCAACATATCACACCCCTGGAGCACCTCACCTGCCCTCTTCTGTCGTTCTCGTTCATTCTTTTACTGCTCGGTCCTCCATTTTCTTCGTTCTTCGACCTAGCAACTATTTCTTGTAACTTATGTCAGTCGTTAGCGAACGAGCTTCACGTTTTTCTATTTGATTGTTCGTTTAGCAGCTTGTTTTTTTGAGTTGGTCAGTTTTAGAAGTGTCGCGTTTGTAAACGATATATACATTTTTTTTTTATTCTTTTTCCTCGACTTTCTTTTGTATGATTTTTCTGTGTTTCTTAGTTTCATCTTCTGGTATTCAGTTATGTTGGAAATATTGGTTACAGAATATCTGTGTGGTTTCTCGGGCTTTCTGGTCGGTGTTTTTCGTTAATAACTCGTTAACAAAGCTGAATTTTTGGGTCCTGTAGTGAGTTTGGGACGCCCTGTATACTTTAAATGAGAATTTCCCAAATTCTTTCATGGTATTAAAACGAAACTCTGTGGTAAAAAAATTTTTCCATTTCTCTTACAGTATTAAAACGAAACCATATTATAAGAAAATTTCCCAAATTCCATTACGGTATTAAAACGAAACTGTGTTATATGAAAATTTCCCAAATTCTCTTACATTATTAAAATGAATCCGTGTTGTAGAAAAATTTCCCAAATTCTCTTACCATATTAAACCAAATCCATATTATAAAAAAATTTCCCAAAGTCTCTCACTGTATTAAAACAAAACCATGTCATAAAAAAATTTCCCAAAGTCTCTCACAGTATTAAAACAAAACCATGTAATAAAAAAATTTCCCAAATTCTCTTACCATATTAAAATCAAATCGTATTATAAAAAAATTTTCCCAAAGTCTCTCACAGTATTAAAACAAAACCGTATTGTTAAAAAATTTTCCCAAAGTCTCGCACAGTATAACAGAACCGTATTGTTAAAAAATTTTCCCAAAGTCTCTCACAGTATTAAAACAAAACCATGTTATAAAAAAATTTCCCCAATTTTCTCGCAACATCAAAACGAAACCGTGTAATAAAATAATTTCCCAAAGTCTCTCACAGTATCCAAACGAAACCGTTATAAAAATTTCTCCCAAATTCTCTCACAGTATCAAAACAAAACCGTGTTATAAAAAAATTTCCCAAATTCTCTTACCATATTAAAATCAAACCGTATTATAAAAAAATTTCCCAAACTCCCTCGCAGTATTAAAACAAAACCGTATTGTTAAAAAATTTTCCCAAAGTCTCGCACAGTATTAAAACAAAACCATGTTATAAAAAAATTTCCCCAATTCTCTCGCAATATCAAACCGAAACCGTATTATAAAAAAATTTCCCCAATTTTCTCTCACAGTATTAAAACAAAACCGTGTTATAAAAAAATTTCCCAAATTCTCTTACCATATTAAACCAAAACCATGTTATAAAAAAAATTTCCCAAAGTCTCTCACAGTATCAAAACAAAACCGTATCATAAAAAAATTTCCCAAATTCTCTTACCGCATTAAAACACCACCATCCTCTACAAATGTCGTTGTTACAACCGGTCGTTTGACCTTATCAATCGCAAGATCCGACCTCTCTTCACCAACCGCCCACTTGCTACACAGGAATGGGTCTCACAAAGTCTACTGTCGCGTTCCTCGAGGGTGCAGCGAGTCTAAAACAGGATCCTCGTTGCGGCTATGTCAGAAGTCTATGCTCGGGGCGAACGTCGTCGTCGGCATCGTGGAAATTGGATCGGTCACTCGATATCGCGGCCGGTATTCTCGAAATTCGAGCAGGCTTGCATACCACGCGACTCCCGCCCCTTCCTGCCGCTCGTATTAATATTAAATTCCGGTTGCTCCTGCCGCAGCCACAGCTAGATGGCCTCCAGCAGCATGGCCGTGCCTCTAAATGCCTGTAGCCGGGTCCACGGACAAGAATTATACGAGCAAATGCCTTGCGCCCCTCGCGTCCGACGCGCGATGGATCGGGGGTAGTTTTTATCGGAGGGTAGCTTTGTTTCGCCTGGTATAAAATGTTGATTCGTTGGAACCGTTTGCACTCGAGTGGCGACTTGTTGGAAAATCGCGGAGGGCAAACGGGTGAAGCAGACCGTGTGAATTTCAAGGCGCTTTCTCGTCTTGACGCGTTCCACGCGGGAAACCTACTTTTGCGTTTTTTGAAATTTGCATCTGGAGCGCGGGTGACGTAAAAGTACGTATTTAGTAGATTTGAAACTGTATGCAGATAATTCAATAATAATAATAATAATTTGTAATAAATAACAATAGTAATAGTAATAATAATAATAATAATAATAATAATAATCTATAAACGGTTCTTCTTGAATTATTATTATTATTGAATTATCATGCATATGGAGATGAAGGTGTGTATGAAAATTGTATGCAGATAATGCAATAATAATAATAATAATTTGTAATAAATAACAATAATAATAATAATAATAATAATAATCTATAAACGGTTCTTCTTGAATTATTATTATTATTGAATTATCATGCATATGGAGATGAAGGTGTGTGTGAAAATTGTGTGCAGATGATTGAATAATAATAATAATTTGTAATAAATAACAATAGTAATAATAATAATAATAATAATAATCTATAAACGGTTCTTCTTGAATTATTATTATTATTGAATTATCATGCATATGGAGATGAAGGTGTGTGTGAAAATTGTGTGCAGATGATTCAATAATAATAATAATTTGTAATAAATAACAATAGTAATAATAATAATAATAATAATAATCTATAAACGATTCTTTTTTAATTACTATTATTATTGAATTATCATGCATATGGAGATGAAGGTGTGAATGAAAATTGTGTGCAGATAATTCAATAATAATAATCATTTGTAATAAATAACAATAGTAATAATAATAACAATCTGTAAACGGTTCTTCTTGAATTATTATTATTCTTGAATCATTTGCACACAATTGTCATACACACCTTTATCTCCATATGCAATTATGCAACTGTATGAATTGTAATAAAATTTTCCATTTCTTACAATGTAATTGACATCATTTGATCTTTTCTTTTAAATATAATACACGATGAGTTTCATTTGCAAAAGGATGAATTTAATTTTCATAAGGGTGAATTTAATTTGAAAAACTTCTAACGAGACAATACAACATATCCCACCTACACTATGTCCGCGTTTTCCGGAAAAAACCTTCGTAGCGAAAAGGTTAAAAAAAAGGAAAAGACACCACGAAGACGTACAAGAGCGAAGAAGAAAGACAGATATGTTACAATATTAACGTCTCCATCCGTTTCCACTCGAGCCGTTTCAAACCGTTGCAACGATTCTCTCAGTTGCTTTCGAGGATATCCTCGCGAGCAATCTCTTATTAGATCTCAGAGCTGTACGAGAATAAAAAGCTTCGATGCGACTTCCAGATTGCGAGAATCGTCGCCGTAAAACGACAGTCGATGGTGGAACGTTATCTCGGAAACCTTTGAGCCGACGCGGCTCCGTTACCATCACTACCATCACTACCATCGTCAGCGTTGCCACCGACTGAATACAAATTGCACGGGCGACCGTGGCAATGCACTGGCCATTCGGCCATCATACAAATCTATCCGTCGATACCGCGATCCTATCTCGAATTAATTCCTGCGAACCTCTGATAAATTGGGACACGCTCGAGGTGGCGGATAAATCATGTTGCCTCCTGCGAGCTTTCATGGTTCGCTGATCGATTTCTTTCGTTCGGTGCGATACGCTGGCTTTTCGAGATGGAAAATGGTCGAGAGACAATTTTTTCTACGATTACTTTTTCTTTTTCAACGCGTTAACCTTTTGGTTTGAACTTCTTCAGGCAGGATTTCTCCTGGACGAAATTTTTAGTTAGAATTAAATTACAATCTATGCGTCTTCGTTTTTCTTTTTATCTTTTTGTTTTTACTGGTTGGTACGGGCGATTGATTTGTGAAAATTCTGATCTTTTTCATACGATAATTGTAATAAATATGTGTTACAGTGATGGGTAAATAATTGATCATCATTTATATTATCTACTCTCGCAACACTTCTAACTACTTATTTCCTTAACACTTTGCCGACCCATCGGGGAGATCTCTCCATTTTAAAGCAAGTCGCTGCCCGACCGATCGGAGAGATTTCCCATTTTGACTGTAGCAACGCGTTTCTTGTTTTCTGTCATTGTTAACTACCTCGACCTGGAGTTTTTCGTAATTGCTGACGGACTGCTACCGTGGACCACAACATATAATAAAATCAACTAATTTTTAAGGCTCCTTAGGCTCTCCAAAGAGCTGTGGAAACCGAACAGTTCCCTGTGGCGCGTGCGGTCGGCAAAGTGTTAATACTAGATTTACGGAACCCGTCAATTTGACGGATTTCAAATTTCGCGCTTGAGGTTAACAAGTACACGCGGGGAAAATGTACATTCAAAATGAAATTTATATACAAAAATGTGCTAAATATTCCTCCGGTGACAACAATTTGTTAATTTAAAATAAAATTAACTAATATTGTTAAAACTGTGTTTTAACGTACCCATGGAAACGATCCAGCTATGGTCCGTAAATCTAGTGTTAATTAGAAACTTCTTCATAAGCAGAAAGAGAAATTAACCTCTTGACGTAGGATTTGATGAAAATTATTTTTCATCTGGATCCGATTTAATTTTCTTTCACACGTTGGTATAAGAAGTGTTTAACACGTTAAATGCTGCGCCGATTTTGGTCGAGTTTCCTTTCGGCTGTGCTGTGATAATAATTAAAAAACATTTGGTCGGAAAATAGTTAAGAATTTAAGAAGAAAATTATAAAGGCCTGCAAAGGAAGATGATAACTTTGTTTAATGTGATTTAATAAAACTCGTTGATGAATTATAAGGTATTTTTTTTGAGATTGATAGTGTCAGTTTTCGAAAATCAACGACAAATAAAACAAAAATAAAACAAGTTTTCATATTGCGAAATCAAGAAAATTATGCAAAGTAATTCGATCGTTATGACGAATGGAACTCGTTATTCATTTCGCCCTGAAATTAGCATGAATGTAAGAGGAGAAAACGGTGAAAATGTTATAATATTAAAAAAAATAACGACTGAGTGTGTAGACGTTGGGAATAAAAAGAATAGGGAACTAAATGTATGTTTTATTTATGAATAATGGTAGAAGATAAAATAGAGATCGCAAGATTATTGATGCCGCGAATGTTGGACCAAAGAAATTACTACTCGAACTGTACGGAAGCTACGTAAGAGGGGAAAGTTTCACGTAACGACGTCGTTATTATTACGTCGAATGTACTTCTTCGTGCTTCTTGACGACACACTCGACGTTACACCCCTCGACTCGCAAGAACAGTCGGTCGTTGAAGAGGAAAGACCTAGATTCTTGTAAAAAAAAAAGTGTCGCCGGGAATTCATGAACATTTAGACGTTTTGTTTCGACGTATTATTAACGTCAGACTTATTTTTTTTATTTTAGAAAATTCGGGTAGAAAATTTTTTCTAACCAATTCTTACGTTCCATTCTTTTTTTTTTTAATATTTTTCAATTTATAATGCATTTGGTATTATTCATATTTAAAATCTGATCGAAAAATATTCATAGTTGCCAAGTAAGAAATTTTTTTATTTATATACTAATTTACTAGATTTAAAGTTATTCATTATTGTTATTATTAGCATTATTATTCTTATTATTGCTATTATTATTTTTATTATTAGTATTATTATTCTTGTTATTATTATTATTATTATTGTTATTATATCAGATAATTCTATAAGGCGAGTATATTAAAAAATGGGAAATAAAAATGAATATGTATTACAGAAGGTGATTGAAAAATTAGTACGCAAATAGAAAACTCACCAAAAAATTAAGTAATTTGTAAATTAATTACTTTATTCCATTATTAAAAAGAAAAAAATTAAATATAACAGTAATTTATTACAAAATCTTGCATCTCGCTTTTATATATCACATTTCTTAATTTCATCAAAATATTTTTAAACAATAATTCAATCGTTCCTAGTTTTAGTGTAAAAAAAGTGAATGCACAAATTAAATGCAATCAATCTGATAAGGAAATATTTAAAAATACAAAATTTACGTAAAATCAGGACAGCTTGGTTAAAATATTTTCTAGCTTACAGTTGAGATATAAATGCGAGATATTATTGTTAATTGGTATTATAGTTTCATTAGCGTTACAGTCTACGTGATCGTAATTCATCGTTCGCTAAGTATTCGATTGTCAATGGGATTCGTGAAATGAGCCGTGTTCACTGCGATCTCATTGAACAAGCATGTCGCAACAGAGTTCTCCCTTGCCAATCGGAGATCATGGTTCCGCGTCAGTGAGTGACAACCTTCGTTCTCGTGCCCCCATTAATTCACGCAGCATTGTTCAACGGTGAAGCTGGCTCGTTCTGCGGCTCGCGTTAATCATGACAAATACGCGTTCCATTCGCGGAAGGGTTCCAATGGCTTCATCTCAAATTATCGTCGACTCTTAACCCTTTTCATGCCAAGCGAGGTATAACTGTACTGTTTTCAGTATCTTTGTTGCAAATATTTTACTATGCATTCTATTTAAAAAAAAATAAAAAAGTTGTAGTAACTAATTACGGAAAAATGTAGATTATTTTATTTGGAGTTTTGATGAAATTGAAGTAGAATTATTTATGAGATAAACTGTAGGTTATTTTATTTGGAAATCTATAAAAATTGGAATAGAATTATTTCGGAGAAAAAATGTAGATTATTTTATTTGGAATTCTGATGAAATTGAAGTAGAATTATTTATGAGAAAAAATGTAGATTATTTTATTTGGATTTCTGATGAAGTTGAAATAGAGTTATTTATGAGATAAAATGTAAGTTATTTTATTTGGAAATCTCAAATAATTGCAACAGAATAATTTGTAATAAAAAATGTAGATTATTTTATTTGGAATTCTAGTAAAATCGAAGTACAGTTATTTATGAGTTAAAATGTAGGTTAGTTTATTTGGAAATCTAAAAAAATTGGAATAGAATTATTTGTAATAAAAAATATAGATTATTTCATTTGAAGTTCTGATAAAATTGATGTGGAATTATTTGTAACAAGTAAAAATTAATGTATCCTATTTGGTAGAACAAATTTAGCATAACAAAGATCAGCATTTTATTCTTTTTTAATAAATAGCAGTCTTGGATTCTTTTTTTCTATTTTTTGAGAGAAGTAAATTATTCAAATATTTGTTGAAAAATGAAACTGAGCGATTGTTAGGTTATTTTGTTAGAGTAATGACAAAGATAGGCAGATAATTAATTATACATGAATTGATATTATAATCCCACAACAATTGATCTTTGACAAAGGAAAGCAACGCAAAAATTTAATTAATTAATAACGTGTTAGATTAATAATTAATAGAGGCTTTAATGATTTAGTTACACAGACTAGTAAGCTGTATAAATATAGTTTTTTTAAGCCACCTCTTACATTATATTTTTTTTTTCGCTCTTTCATGAATAATTCACTGTGTCCAATTTTTTAAAAATAATTAAAAAATTGATGTAATAATTGAGAAAATATAGATCTACGATACTCAAAATGTAGCTACTGATTTATAAGATACAAAAGTTACATGTATTTCTCGTAGATATTTACTCAGTTCTTCGTCTTACGAATACAAGGGTTGTCTGACCACATACCGACCTATACTACTGCGCGCGTTCTTTAGCACTGTAGCTCTCTACTACAAAAATGACTTATTCTTCCTGCTGGTTCACCAATAACTGATCTTTCTATAACAAAACAGACTATTTACAACAAAATTACAACATTTATTTAAACAAAAAAGTAATATCCAAGAAATAGTGAATAACAAAAATAGTATACAAAACTTAATTTAATTTATCTAATACTGAAACTATTAAATTCCAGATCATAGAAATTCTATAAATTTTTAACAATGCACATTTTAACATTTTCCATGATTTAAACAAAAAAATACACGATAAAAAATTGTTTTTCTTAAATTACATATTTCTTCAAATATCTATCATTGTGATTTCTTTGGTGCAAATAAGTATACCTTAATAATCAACAATTTTTGGCGTTAAATATATTAATACGTATTATAAAAATCTGCTATATCGTAATTAATTACGTCCAACAATTCCGCGCCAGTAATTTTCTATTAAATACAATAATTAGAAGCATACTTTCCAAAGTCACCTGGACCATAAAACTTCTTGTATCCGTCCAGTTAGACGACTAACAGGCCCGGAATTTCACGTAACACGTTTACGAGGACGATAGCAAATATATCTGTCCGGTATTGTCCAAGACCGCGTCGGTTTTCACGTCGGTATGCGTTAATTAGAGATATCGCGTGTTTGCGGCTGTCCATCGGGACTCCGGCACAAAGAGAAAGTGTGAGAGACGTTTCACGAAAAGGGTACACCAGCGACGTTGAAACCTACCCGTCTGTTGTTCCCGAATTGGTTGCCACTGGTTACAGGTTTTGCACTCCAAACTCACTCCCTTTGCGAATAAATTCACCCTGTTGGGACTCGAACATGGATTTAATATTTTACCGAAAAAAATGTGTACACAGTTCGAACGATTATTACTTGAATTTTTATTCAAGTAGTAGTTTCAGCTTTTTATTCGTGATTCTCACTAAGTTGTAGCTGGTTTCGGTAAATATGCGAAAAATCAAACATTTTTGTTAGAAATTACTTATTTTTTCAAGGTGTATTACAAATATATGAGTTCTAAATCGAACTGCTAGTCTCACCAGTGGAATGAACATCATTTTCAAAACTATTTTTGAAATTTTCACCGCTATCATCACTATCGAAATTTTTACAATTTTCTTTATTCATTTTTCGGCTCGATATATTAAAAATTGAATACAAGAGGCAGTGATATATCAGTGGAGATGTCAATTGTTCCGTTACTGATGCTTAACTCACAAGTCAATCGTGCCCGCGTTTCATAGAACGCGAATTTTAACTGGTTCACCCGTTGTCACCTCCCACGTGACGTGCGACCGCAGCGACAGAGTACTGTTGTCACGTGAGAGATGACTTACGACCGTTAAGGGCTAATATTTAAATCGCAAAAGAATACAGTAGAATTTAAAATTCAGTAAGCCTCCGAGAAAAACACACGGAAACCAACACCAGACTACAGGAGGAGTAACATGTAAATAAATTAGTTATCATTGAACCTAGTTATTTTGTCTCCCTGCGAAGGGAGTGGTCCTTCGAGAAACTTTAGTCGGCACACCACGTGCAAAATCGACCAAACTCGACAACGAGTACATCAAACAGGGTGTTTGGCTCCCACAGAGTTCGTGGAGCCGTATATGTAGCAAAAAACAATTTGCCAAAACAATAACAATACTTTATTAAATATATTTAGGTATACAACACAACTTAGCAGATATCGCTGTCTAATGTCCAAAATGAGAGTCCAAATGTAATAACGTTCTTAATGTCCTATGTCCGAATGTAATAATCACATGTCCAAAAGTGACGTAGTAACGTCACTCTTAATGTCCTGGTCCAAGTATAATAGTAATAATAATGATAATGAACTGAATGACTGTCCGAAGGTATCCTATCCTTATATCTAAATTCTGTCCGTCCAGGGGTGTGTCCTTGAAGCTAATTCTTGTAGTGGGAAAATTGTCTTGTCCAATCTGTGTCCGTTTCTGTCGTTGGTGCGTTTTCTACAAGTAGTCCTAGGGTGGTGGAAAGATTTTGGTAAATCCGGTAAAGTCAAAAAGGTGGCAGCCACGTGTGTGTCAAGTCCGTAATCCCAAGGGTAAGATTATGATACGTCAATTGCTATTGAGCGGANATTTCGGAAATACGATTTGCCAAACCTCGTCCGAGGCTGAGGCTGAAAGTCATGATTTTCGCTGTTTCGACCGGATTCTCGTTCCGACTCTAGTTCTTTCGAGTCAGTATAGTCAAATATCGTGAAATACGACAATTGAACCAATAAAGAAAGAAAAAAATTAACATCTTCATATCGAAAGACGGTAATTAAATTACTAGCATGCAAAAAACGGTAAAATTAACAAGTCCTCAAAAATAGCAGCTGGCGTGTCCGTATCATAAACTTGTGTCAGTCCGGTGTCCTTAACACAGGGTTAATATAAATTTTGTCAGTCCAATCAACGAAACAAGGCCACGTTTCTCAATTTTTCACCTTTGAAAGCTCAAGAAAATCGAAGATCCACGAGTCAATGGTTGAACTAAATAAAAATGGAAAGTTGACGAGCCACGGGCTCGTGGTGGCTCCAGACATTCTGCCCGTGTCACGTTCAATTTGAATAAACTACCCCCTCCATCCGTCGAGATAAAACGCCCAAGGCTGAGGCAGCCTCGTGGCGTCTTCGAATTTTATTCAAACGAACCATCCTTCGGATCTCCCTTTCGCTTTCTCGTTCCTCTGTTCCATCTCTGTTACCCTTTTGTCCCGAGTTTTCCAGAGAATCACGACGAACCGAACTCTTTCCAACGCGGTCTTGTTAGAAACTGTCCCTACCTTCGGGGCTCGAGTCGCTTCATTTCGTTAGTTCCCTTCGCGACCAAAGTTTCTAATGGTCGCGTAATCATTTGGAAGGCTCTTTGATCCTCGTTTCGAGTTTTATCCGATGGGATGAGCTTTAAAGGGATTCGTTTCTTTCAAAACTTGCAACGAAGCTTCGACAGATTTTGTCGTGAAATCGGTCCTAAATGGAGGGATGTTTGATACTTTGCAATTTGTTTCTGTGATTTGTGAATTAGCGTGGAACGTGAAATTGTGCTTGGGAGTTTGTCGAGTCGTTGATTGAATGGGAAAATATTTTAGGATGTCCCTTTGTTGATTTCTTAGTCAACATGCGGATTTTTATGTGAATTGAACACGTTGGAACGTTTTCATCCCTGTTGATGACTTTATTTGTAAAATAGGATAGAAATATGCAGTGTGCAAAATGTAGAAAGTAAAAAATATATTTTTGAATTCTTTGATGACAAAACAAATTTCTGTTTCCTATAGAAATATTCTTTTTTAGCGTTTACATAATTATCTTTGCTCTATTGATAAAGGAATTTAATCTGTGTATATTATTTGGCAAAAAATAATCTACAAGGGTTGGAAATTATACTGAGTATTTTTTCATTCATTGAATAAAGAACATACTGTATTACATACAATTGGTGTAAGCAGTGAATAAAATATGATTGGATTACACTATTCGATTTGCTACAAATTTTATGCGATAAAATTCGAAAAAAAATATGAAAAAAAATTCGAAAGCACCTCGAAATTTCGTTCGACCGTCAACCACACATGATCGCGTTCAAAAAGATAATACAAAATAATTATCGGCTCTGCGAGAAATTAAAATAGTTCAAATACTCCCAAAAGGGAAGCCATAAACATGACGCAGGCGAGAGAACCGGGCTGAAGCGATGTAACGATCTCTGGGCGGAATTTTTGGAAATTACACAAAACGACCGAGCGATTTCAATTAAAATTCTGCACGCGAACACAATATCGGTCCTGGATCGTGATTATGAAAGTAATCGTGTCATGGAGACGCGGTTGAAATTGCTGGAGGAGCACATTCGACGTGGCCGCCGACCAATTGCGTTCGTTAAACCCTGACGTTCATTAAGCCGCCATAGATGTTTGGTTAATTTGCAGCCGCACGTTTCCGCTGCAAATTACCAAATCCGATCCCCTACATGGATTGCATTTAATTCTCCGCCAAATTTTTCCCGATTCATTATCACGTTTCTAGAATCTTTAATTTTTCTTCACATTTTTCATGAAAATGTTAACGATTAAAATTAATGTATCTGTACCCAAGATATAAAAAAATATACAAGGCATATATAATATAATATAAAATATAATATAATATAATATTTTATAATATAATAAATTTTTATAATATTTTAATTTTATAATATAATATAAAATATACAATGCAAGGAAGATATTATACATATTTTTAATAAAAAATCACGAAAGATTTATAAAAACGTATGGCGGTAAAACATTTATATTTATTTGCACCATCCATACAAAGTAGTTTTTGGATTTAACAATTTGCATTGTGCTAATCCTCTGCAATTTGTCTCCTTCATTTTTCTTTCGTGCTCTCTACTCAACACTCACATCTCTTTTTTTTATTTTACCTCTTAAAAGATTATTTATATTTTCTTTCCAGTTTTTACTGTTTATCGTGCTTTGTACCCAGTTTTCCACCTCCATCGCGATACTTCCTCTCGTGTCCTCACAGATCTAAATATGACAGTAACTATCTTTCTCCAGACTCGCGACAGATTTATGAAAATTCGGTAAAAAAAATACCAATTGATCGTTTTGACCACTTTGCTAGATCAAATATTTAAGGTAGGTGTATTTAAATTGAAATACTAGGCGCAAATATTTAAATAAGTGTATCCCAGTCGACGGCAATTGTAGTGTCAATATATATATATATATATAATTTTTAGTGCAAATATTTGAAAAAAAATCCTCTGTAACCCCTATTTTGCCTGCTTATTAAAGAAAAAAAATTAGGATTGATTACAATTTTTCATTTTGACTTGAAAATTTTTGTACATCGTGGTATAGTTACAGTAATTAAATTTAATAGTACAGTGAAAACTAAATAAAATAAATTTGTAAACATAGATACATTAGTTTGTAACTTTTAAGTCATAGAAGGTTAATAAAAATAAAATTTTTATAGCAATCGTTTAAGAAATTATACTTTAATACAAAACAGGGGATGCATATTATAAAGTGTATAAGAGTACACACTTTCTGTTGCAGCTAAGAAAATAACACAATCACCAAATTTATTTATGATCCTCGCAAAAATAAATCGATCGCGAACAAACTTAGACTGGAAAAAAAAGAATAAATATAAAATTCTTAGCGCAACTGTTTAAATAAATATACTTCAGTCCACGGTAGCTACAGTGTCAATAAATATAAAATCTTCGGTGCAAATATTTGGAATAATAAACTTGAGTTTGTAATTCCAGTGTCAATAAAAATATAATTCTTAGCGCAAATATTTGGAATGATAAACTTCGGTTTTCGGTAATTCCGGTGTCAATAAAAATATAATTCCTAGCTCAAATATTTGAAAAAGTATACCTCAGGTGTCGGTAATTCCAATATGAATAGAAATAAAATTCTTAACACAAATATGTTTATTTACCTCCACGGTGTGATACCGTTGCAAATTATTTCGCGTTTGGTTATACACAGCAGATATTATTCCCGAAATATTCTGCCTCGCGATGCAAATGGGTTAATCGGAAAATCAATTTTACATAGGAATTTTAAACAACATATGTTCCCCGTTTCGAATTACCGATATTTCTCGAAAATTTGCACAATTTCCAGCGCAGAAAGCGAAACAAAAGGAACGTTAATCGGAACCTCCGATCGCGTTGAAGGAAAGCAAATCGGTTCAGCAGATTTCTCGCGAGTTTTCACCCCACCGGCGGATATTTCGTTAACGAAATAACGGGAGAAAACAGAGATTGGGCGGCCGTGTAATGAAATATCGAAACCTTTGTCAAATATTGACGCGGTCGAAATAAAGCTTGCAATTCACTCGTCGGACAGGATTCATTGTGACGTCCCTAAAAACTCTTGCATTGGTTGCATTCAATCGGACCCGGTTGCATCGTGAACGGAAAAGGAAGAATAGGAACAGAGAGGAAAAAAAAAGGAACAACAAAACATGGAAACGAGAAAGAAAAATCGTGAACAGTTCTGCATTCCGCGAATAGTTTCCCTACTTGAACGCCATTAATATTTCGTCCACTTTGTTCGTGCTGTTTTTATCCGAGGTTCCTGTGTTTCCTTTTACGANGCTTAATTCATTCAGAGCAAAATAAAAAAAGGATATTAATCTTACATAGCTATGTATATTTCAATTTACCAAGCATAAGAAAAAATAAAATAAAAATTTGAAATAATATTACCACCCTATGCTGTGAAAAATTCATAAAATAAATTCCAC
>SMSQ01018933.1:0-20614 GCA_019453375.1 Ctenoplectra terminalis | reverse complement strand
ATGAATCAGGTACAGTTTAGACAAATCTCCTCTAATTCTAATTCCAATGCTTTTAACTTAATTCTAATTATTTTCATACTTTTCTGTTTTAGAAAAAGAATTCAAATTTTTGTAATAGGCATATTAATACAGGTAGTACCGATAAAATTTGATTTATAAAAAAATATTTGAATAAACGTGTCTCTTTAAAAGATTCGTATCGTTTCTTAGACTTCAGCTCGCAAATTAAGACTTAACTATATTTAAAAAATATATTTTTTAAAACCTGTAAAATGGAAAACTTGTACAATAAGCGACGCATAATACTTTCCTTGAAATAATCTGAAATAATGTTGTCGGCCAGACAAAAAGTAGATGCTAAGAACGCGATTGCAACTTGGCAAGGGTGTCTGACTAGATACGTACTTAGCTACTTGCGCCTGAATATTCAAGTTAACACGGACTCTCCACGGTTATTACACGTTTTCGTTCTTCCACCTGAATGCAAACGTTGAGCCATTTCCAGATTGTCTTTCCCTGATAAATCTTGGCACGGTTGCACAGAAATACAAGTTTAATTTTTCCAGCAAAATGGTTCCACTGAAATTCGACTGCTTTTCCCTTACACATTTTCTCGGCAACAGCGATATTTAATTTAGATATTACACACTTATCTTTCCCTTTTTTTTTAAATACTGGTTCTGAACAAATTAAACTCAGATTATTTCCATTTATTATAATTAAATAACTAAATTTCAGTTACTTCAAAAACAAAGTGATTATAAAATAATTAACCCTCTATAGTCCGAATTTTGTTTGTTTATCAGAGAAAAAAAACTACGATTGATTACAGTATTTTACTTCGTTTACAAAATTTTTAAAGTAATAATTCCAATAGATGGATTGTGGTCGCTACAATAGTACACTAACAAAATTTAATAGTACGGTGATAACTAAATGAAATAAATTTTTTAAAATATAAATACATCAGTATGTGACTCTTAACTCTTTGAAGCTTGGTGGGATTAAAAGTGTCCCAACTTTTTAATACCTAAATACGCATAGTGGAACATAAATAGTCCCTAACTGTATTAAATACGTGAGTTAATGTAAACCACTGTGCTATGGATAATTTTTAATTTTCAAGATGGTATAGAAAATATCGCTGTATGCATATTTAGTTATTAACCCTTTGACTACTGTGGCCGCCTAAAGGCGCTTAGAAATTTTGCGCTTGTGACACTGTGGGCGCCTGAAGGCGCTCGACGCAGTTTGGTCTTCTGATGCGGAGGACGCCTATAGGCGCCCTGAAAATTTAAGCCTAACGTTAATATTAAATTTTTAATACGTATAGTAACGATTCGGTGCAGAATACAAAGAAATAAATAATATTGTTTCAATGTAGTGAAACTCAGTTTTTCGATTATTCAAATATATTTTCCGAAAAATGTACCCCTAACAAAAAATTTCGCTGTTCTCGGCGTACGTCGTAACTGAATTCCTACCGTATGGTACGGCCGGTGCGTCTCAAAATCTACCGTAGTCAAAGGGTTAATAAGGTGGGGCGCTTAAAACCTTACCACGCTTCAAAGAGTTAAGTCACACGTCGCCATAGAGGGTTAACAAAACGATTCACAATTTCCAAAGATTTATACGAAGTCTAATCGCGTACGAGCATCTTACAATATCGAAGCAAGGTAACCTCGTTATTTAAAATATTTAAGATTATTTCCAGGAACGCATAGAAAAGCTCCTCTAAAAATATGTTGTTCCATAATTCACAGGCAAAGTATATTTACGTATTTTTCAAGTCGTTAGTATCGATCGCCATGCCTCAAAGCTGACCCCAGTCGAGCTCCCGATACGTCTTCTTCAAAATTTATTAACCCAGCCGGTCAATTCTTAAAACCTTTTAACTCTGCCAATTTATTGACATCTTTCGACCGTGTTACGTATCGTCGGAAACGAATTGACGCGAAAAGAAATTTACAGCAACATTTACGTCGGATATTTGGAAACAGTATTTCAAACAATTCAGTTGAAGCGGAAACGGAAGCTGCGAAAATGAAGATTTACCAGCGCGGGAATCGATGAGACGTGTTTAAGTGTAGGCATCCATAAATATCGTTAACAAGCGCGACTATTGGACTCGTGAACGCGGCGGCGATTATTACTCGGAACGGTGATAACGCAATGGAAATAGGTAATAACCGTGATAGGCTATCGTGCGTTCTATTTAGCAAAGTCTGAATTGGATCGCACTAAACGTGTCTTGTCAGTAACTTAAGCGTTATTGAGAACTGGTGTAACGGAAACCTAATTTTGATACTTCGATTGTAGAGCGATACTGCGATCGAGTTATTACTGCTTCGAAATAATTATTTACACAAACTTTGAGCAGGAATGGAATTGAAGGTACGTTTGAAATAACACCTTTTATAGGGAAAAAATTATTCTAAGATTTTTATTATTCTAATGTGTAACAATGATTTTAAATTTGATACGAATTGTAATTATATGAAATATGAAATACGAATTATAATTGATACGAAAGGTAATTATTCTAATGTGTAACAATGATTTTAAATTTGATACGAATTATTTGAAGAATTGTTAAGATATACGAGATAAACCAAAATTCAACTCAGTCTCTAACAATGCTCAATTTTATAAACCAAAATTCACCTCAGTCTCTAACAACGCTCAATTTCATAAACCAAAATTCAACTCAGTCTCTAACAACGCTCAATTTTATAAAGCAAAATTCAATTCAGTCTCTAACAACGCTCAATTTTATAAACCAAAATTCAAACCAGCGCCGAAGACAGCGTAATTTATTAATCTATGCTACGGATAGAAACTCAAGACTGGGAAGCTAACCCGTTAAAGCAAAAAACCAATTTCGAGAGCAAAAAACGAGCATCTCTGATGAACCAGCTTGATAAGCGACCTATCGTCGAAGTCGTTCAAGAAAGGGACCTCTTTAATCAAGAAAAGTATCCTTAGTCTCAGGATAAAGAGTTCCACGCACGATATGTTTAATCCTGCATCTTTTAATTTCAACTTTCCTCTCCGAGCAGAGCTCCAAGTAATTTTCATCAAGTGACCCGATGAACCGTCAACGCGTTACTTTTCAAACTAACTTCGTACCAGGTGTCTCACGAGTGTCGCTCTCCAGTTTCGGCTTGATGGGTCGTTCGTGCGATTCAGAGTCGCGGATAAAAGACGAATCGGGCTAGCAAAGCGTCGAAGGAGAGCGAGAAGGAAAGATAGGGAGAACAGATTGTCGGATGGAACGAGGGGAAAAAGGGAAAGCACGTTCCCCGATTATGCACGCTTTCTCGAAGCGAGAACTAGGCTAGTGGTTAGTATTCGAGAGAATTATCGTTGTAGACTAATTGCACCCGCTCTGGCTGTTGCCCAACTTTTCTCACGACAAAATGTTTCTATTAGCTGGGCGCGGGCCATTCCACGCCGAATCGATCACTTTTCACCCTCGATGTTTCAGACTTTTCTTCCTTTTCCTTTTAGTTCGTGCAAAATTAAGAGGAGCTCAACCCACCGCCATCTTTATGGATATTTATTGATTTTATAATTGTTGATTACATTATTCCTTTGAGGTAGAGAGAAGTTGGAACATCTGTTTCTCATTTCTACTGCAATTTAAAATTATTTTTGTATAATTTGCAGATATCTGATGAATTTTTTTATATAGGGAGATTGTAATTAATTTAATATTAACAAATTTTCCTAAATGAAATAAGGTACCTCCAATAATAAATGATGAGATTATCTTGCATAAAATTGAAGGATTATTTTCATTCCGAAAGGAACAACTGAACTTCATACATCTTGGTATCCACTTTTAATAATAATAATTAATATTGTGCAGCTAATACTTCGACCAGACAGACAGACATAAAAATTTTCAAATCAAAATTGAGAAACTCTAACCAATTGTAAATTTTGTCTAACTTCAAAATACCTTTGTAACTCCTTGCAAATTTGAAATACAATTTTAATATTGTATTCTACTTATTTATCACTGTACCACTGCATCGATACCAGACAGACAGACATAAAAATTTTCAAATCAAAATTGAGAAACTGTAACCAAATGTATAAATTTCTCAGACTTCAAAATACCTTCGTAACTCCTTGCAAATATGAAATACAATTTTAATATTGTATTCTATTTAATTATCACTGTACTATTAAATTTTATCCCTGTACCACTGTATCGATACCAGACAGAGAGACATAAAAATTTTCAAATCAAAATTGAGAAACTGCAACCAATTGTAAATATTCTCAGACTTCAAAATACCTTCGTAACTCCTTGCAAATCCGAAACACAATTTCCAAACTTCCTCACGAGCTCGTTCCAACCTCGCACCGTCTATTCCCACTACACAAACTCCATAAAATATTTCCCACAAAATTACTTATACAAATTCGACAATAATCCTGCGCGAAACAAAGTTTCCCACCAGTAACCAAAAATCGTCTAAAAGAAACCATCTCTAAACGTCTAGCGCACCGCTGAGAACCCCGCGAAACTCGATCGTTCAATCACTCCAATCACCGTTCACCGCAGTTCCCCGCAATCTAGAAATCTGCTCAAGGACCGCTCATCAAGGGTCTCGTGGTCGCTTCAAATGAAGCCAGAAAAGAGGAGGGAAAAAAGAGCGAGCGAAACACGGGACCGTCGCCTACGAACAAGTCGCGAACGTGTGTCGGTAAAAATCCGCGTATCCGATACCTTTTTAATTAATCTTATATTCCCTCGACTATCCCCTATATACTCCATAGACGAGACAAAGAAGCATTGGCGTCGAAATAGGGACAGACAGCCAGAGGAGCTCCGGTAATTCAGTTGGATGAGCAACGAGCTTAAAAGCTGACTCAGTCATCGCGACACAGACACACACACCCACACACACACGGATACACGAGTAAAAGCACAGACACGAAGGAAATTCGTACAAGTGTGAAATGTACGTGCACACAGTTTGAAAGGACACGTTTATACGCACGGCTGTGAATTTCCACGGACCGGTTGTCTTCTAAGCCTCGCTGTGTTGGCCAGTAAAGGGAAGACGAAGGAGCTCGTAATTCTCCCAGCTCCGCTTGAACTCTCTCGGCTATTTTCTGCGGTTCACACGTATTATGCGACCATCCAACTTGAACCAGCGCGAGCTTACACACCTCGCGCGTTTCCTCTTGGTCTGCTGCGTAAACGAGGCGAGCGAGATCGAGGTGGCGGGTATTCAAGGTGCCTTGATGAACGCGTGCATATTCAACGAACGACTCAAAGGACGCTCTTCCCTCTGCTTGTCTCGGATGTTTTAAGGATCTCGCGGTAAGGCGATTCGTTGTTTTGAACCGCGAAAGGATGGGTTGCGAACGAGTAGAATTTTTTAACCGGTTAAGTGTGTTTGACGACTGTATCCGTGATGGAGATGTGGCAGAATTTTGTGTCGCGACGGCTATATCCGTCGTGCGTGAATCTTTGTTACGATTTGATATTTAAATTGTTATTTTGGCGAAAAATATATTATATTGGTAGATTTTTATATTTTTAAAATGCTTAGAGGTCAAGACGAAATGAAACAAAGAAATAAAAATTGTTAATAATTTGAGTTGGATTTATAACTTCCTGAGAGCTGACTATACGCGTCATCGCTTGATTATCGCGACACAAAGTTAATTTATTTATCGGAAGAAAATTACATTTGATCGCAGTTTCTTACCTTGATTTGAAAATTTTTACAGTGAATTGTTATTGCATTGAGTAACAAAAGTGGTAGAGTAACAAAAATTAATAGTATTTTTCTCAATGAGAAAGTAAAATTTTATCACTTGGTGCTATAAAGTGTTAAGAATGAGAATCATTTGTTCCTGGTGTATGAATTTCTGTATAATATTTTTCGTAAAATCTGTTGCATGAATTTGATGATAGTTCTACGTGAAACTGTGTTTATTAATATTGACTTAATTTTTAATTGTGTTGGGGGTGGGTGATCGAATGAAGATACTAATAAAGGAACTATTTATAATATTTATTAATATTGACTTAATTTTGAATTGTGTTAGGGAGGATGATTGAACGAAGATGCTAATAAAGGAACTATTTCTAATATTTACACAGAAAAATGTCAAGCTAAAATTAGGATTTTTTAGTTATTACATTTCTTTAAGTAGTTTGTAAATTGGAACTGCTAAAATTATGACAATGTCGAATATATTACTAGTTACGAAATTCTGCATGCACTCCATAAATTTGAAGTATTATATGGAAATGATAGAATTATGATCGGGTGAGTTAAGAATGCTTGGGTCAAGTGCTTGAGATTATCGCGTAAATGGAAGGAACACTGCCATCCATGCTTTTGGATGGAAATTTAGAATCACGTAAGTACCAGTGGGAAATTATTTAAATGATTAGACCCTGGATTTTTCCGCGAATTCATATTCTTATGAATTAAAAAAAAAAATAAGCTAGATGGGTAACTGCTTTATTCACTAAATATTATAGCGAGTACATTTTTGCTTATTATGTGTATTCTGTCTATTTTTGTGCTTTCAAATTTTACATATATGCATAAAAATACGCAGTCTACTAATAATTTATTCTAGTATTTAAAATCCATCTTAAAACATTCAACAAAACTTTCCTAATCGATCCAAAAAAATACATAAAAGGTATAAATCTAGATCATTTACCATGAACTATCATCTATATAAATCATTTACCATAAACTACCATCTACATAAATCATTTACCAAGAACTCACAAATTAAAATAACACCTAACCAAACTTAATCCTCCGCCAGCAGTACGGTTTTTCACTAACGTGGTCTACCTAACGAGTCTTTCAATCTCTGTCCTAATTTCATACAATGTTAAACTTTGAAAAAACTTTAAAAAAATTCTGAGCTACCTACTGCAGTCTCTAATTTACTATACAAGTTATACCCCAGCCAAATGCACAAACCCTTCCGCAATAAAAATAAAAATTTTCCGGGTGAATTATAAAAATTATAAAAAAGTGGGAACTGCCTACCAAAGGTTAACCAACTCACCTCCCTATCAACTTTTCGACGTAACCCATTTTTCCATTAACAAATCTTCGATAATCGACGGAAAAGTGTATCGAACCCCGTATTCTTAACTTTTGCTACGAAACAGAACAACAGTTGGGGCCAATTTCATTGGAAAGGAGACACAGAAAGCTGCGGGAAGTGAAACACAGGCGACGGGGAACGAACAGCGAGGAGGAGAACTATACGCGGAAATTGCTGCGGGCACGTAACAAAATTTGTCAGGAGATGAGATTTTCAGCGAAGGTAGTTATGTACGCCGCAAGAATGAATGGCCGACCGGTGGAAAACGAGTTCCCGCGGTGCTAACAATAAGAGCCCGTCCGTTTTCGAGATGAAAGGGATTTCCAAGTAAGTTCTTAAATTTCCGCCCCCGCGAACGGACAGATGGACGGGACGGATCTGGCCGCGGAGGTACTTTCTCCTTCGAAATCCGGCTGATAATTATTCGGGATAAAAGCTTCGAGACCTCTTGGTGGAAACAGCCGATTGGAATCGGTTGGTGAAGAAATTTCTGACTCCTCGCGGACTGTATTAGAGAGGATCTTTAATCGAGAGTTCCATCTTGATGGAGTGTCTTAATGCGTTCGAATGGAAACTGTGCAAGTTGAAAAATATTGGATATTAATTTGGGGAATTCACAGAGCTGATTTGAAGATCGCGATGAAATGATTTTGTTAAGCATGGATGCTGTGGACGAGTTTGTAGGGTATCTTGATTTTTTAAGAATTGGATAAATTTGGAGGAACGAAATATGGTTGGTATGATGTTGTTGGATATTTTTGTTTAACTAAAAATAATCTTGGTTCCTGTGGTATAACTGCTCCTTATCGTTTAACACTAGAACTACCGACGATTAAAGTACACTTACTTCCACCTAAGAAATCAAAATGGAAACTATATAAAATAATACGTAATGCAATCCAGACAAAAGTTTATCTATATTTTTAATAGAAAATCGCGGAAAATCTGCCCAAAAGCATCGTATTTAATTTATAAAGATTCTGTAAAAAATTACGAATGTGTCATTTTGACCACTTTGGTAGTTCTAGTGTTAACCCTTTCGGTACGAGCGCCGGATATATCCGGCATCCATCTGATGACCTGTGTGTACGAGCGCCGGATATATCCGGCATTCATCTGATGACCTGGTGTGACTTATATAATTAATAGAATTTTATATAAATATCTTTTAATATTAAAACTATAAACGGCGCTTGTTAGAAGAAACATTGTTTTATTAAACAGAGTTCTTATTTAACGCCTAGAAAAATCTTCGTACAAAAGAGGACTGACCACGCGCTATGTGTACATTTTCGGAGCGGCGCCTCGTACAGCGGCAGTGTCACGGCGGACAGAGCGCTCGTACCGAAAGGGTTAATATAATATGTTTGAATTATCAACTGATATTAACTATATTTATAATTTAGTTGTAATTTTATTTTAATAAATAACCGAAATTCTAGTTATAGAAGGTTAAAAAGTGAGTGTATTATTGTCAGCATAAAATTGAGTATATTATTGATAATAAAAAAAACTACTGTGTCAATTGCCATATTTGAGACGATTATGATAAATGGGTTAGTGTCTGCAAAGGGTGCTATCAGCGGCGGCCAAAATTCGCGGCAACTTTGTTACAATTTTTATGCTGATCCGGGATGGATCGGGTTTTGGCTGCTTTGCATACAACGGGAAAATCTTTCTTCTCGAATAACGCTGCCGAACCAAGGCTTACTCGAGATCGACTTTATATAGTTATTATAAAACCGTCTTTGGAAGCGCGATGTTACTTCTTCAAAATACAATATTTTTTTGATACATATTCTGTTTCATTTAAAAAATGTTATATATTCTCGTAAAATAATCAATTAAAAATGTTTGCAAATTTATAATAATTGCACGTAAAAATTTGCTTAATACTTAAGATGGTCGAATATTTTTCTGACCAGCCGTGTCTTCATTTTTTCCATCAAATACGAGATAAATGGTATGAAAACAGCAATCAAAATTAAATTCTGCTTTCAATTTCCTAGCCTTCCAGCTTCTTTTTTAATACATTCACAAGAAAATGGAAAAACTTCGTACAACTCGACAGGATGAACTCCAAAACAAGACTTATTAATTTTCAAATGTTTTCCAACAGAAGCCAAACAATTCGAGTTCATTATTAACTGACTACAGATCTCATAAATTTAAATAGAGCTCAACTGTGGTATATAAGCAAATTAATTAATTATTAAACGAGGAAATATAGTTTTGGATCAGTTTTTAAGTCAACCACTGTAAAAAAGCAATTCAATATGCCCTACTGTTCCTACAATACTGTGGTAAAAATTAGATTAAGATAATTTAATTTAAAAATATTTTATATATTCCAGGTAAACTGAAAGTGGTGAAATACTTATGGACGGTACTGTATATATACTTTGTTTTAACCCTCTATGGGACCATGTGACTTAAAAGTTACAAACTGATGTATCTACATTTTAAAAAATTAATTTTGTTTAGTCATCACTGCACTATTAAATTTTATTACTGTATTACTCTAGTGACACCACGATCCATCTACAGTAAATATTAGTTTAAATATTTTCAAATCAAAGCGAAAAACTGTAATCAATCGTAATTTTTTCTCCGATAAGCAGACAAAATTCGGGCTATAGAAGGTTAAAAAGTTCGATTTTCTATTATAAAAAATTCCTTCTTCTACGTCGATTTTCTATTATAAAAAATTCCTTCTTCCATGTCGATTTTCTATTATAAAAAGTTCCTTCTTCTGTGTCAATTTTCTATTATAAAAAATTCCTTCTTCTATGCCGATTTTCTATTATAAAAAATTCCTTCTTCCATGTCGATTTTCTATTATAAAAAGTTCCCTCTTCTATGTCAATTTTCTATTATAAAAAATTCCTTCTTCTATATCGATTTTCTATTATAAAAAATTCCTTCTTCTATATCGATTTCCATCTCAACTTGAGAAATTTTACTAAAATTTCAATCACGCAAAGCATGACCATTTCCAGAAACGGAACCTTTCATGACACCTCGATGCAAATGCTTAACGATATCCTTCATGCAAATAAACCACGCAATTACTCGTTGCAACGCAGCTGGCAGCCGGAAGGTGGACTTTTGAACGTCACCTACGAATGGTACTCTTTGATCCTTGGTCTATATATTAATCAACTTCGCGAGCAGAACGTAGTAGCCGACACACGCTAATTAAATTTCGAATACTCCAAACAAACACGGAAAGAGGTGCGTGCGTGTCGCACAAATGTGGCTTCGGGTTGTGATTGAATTTTCCTCAAGTGTCGCCGATTTGCTGTCGTCAAAATACAGTCGAATTATTTGTCAATTTTTTTTTTAATGTAAGTGACATATTTGTATCGAAGAAATCAAATTGACAGGTATTTGCAAGAATACACGAAGCTGGAAAAAGGAATTTTTATTTACTTCTTTTTAAGAAAATCACGATAAATTCTAAAAAATGTACCCTTGTAACATAAAATTCTTACGAGAAACTATTAACTGGTCAATTTTGGTCACTTTGTATTCGAAAACCGTAATATTCTCTCACGACAATCTTACTATTTATCATTGGAGGTACTTTATATCATTTAGAAAAATTCGTTAATATTAAATCAATTTTATGATCTTCCTATATAAAAAATTCATCAGATATCTGCTAATTATACATAAATAGTTTAAAATCGTATCACAAAACACCACAGACGGATACTCGAGTTTTCTTGACCTCAGAGAGTTGAAAGAACTTTGAAGAACACGAGTTCCGATACTTTCTAACAAGTTGTAAAATATTTCAAGAAAACAAGAAGTACCAGACTATTCATTCAACATTTTCAAATGTAATTCTTAAATTCGGTAAAAAATTCACCAACCGGTCAATCACCGAGGAAGCTCGACAAGACGAAGTTAATTGGTTCGAAAGATAAAAGTGAAGCATCGTGTCTGAAAAGTTGAGCGGACCCCACGAGACAACATTGTCGAGTTAAATTTATCCCCCATAACGGTGATACACGTTCAGTGTCACCGTAAAACCCAGTCACGTCCTAAATGCACCTTTACACCATAAAACAGTCGTAAACGCAGGGACATCGTGTTCGATGAAGCTGTTCCCTCTTCAGCTTCTCTCCTGCTAAACAAACTGCGAAACTCATCCATATATATTTTATCGCAATTCTATCTCTCCCGTTGAATTGGGAAAATGAGAATGCGCTCGAAAATACAGTTCAATCGTCCATTCGCAGATTAAATCCGTGATTTTCGTTTGTTCAAGCGGCAAAATCACATATTGATGTCGACGTTTTCTACGAAATTCAATTTGTCCTTGTTTACGGTGACACGTGATTTACTGTAGCGACTTAAATATTTGCAAAAAAGGAAAGAAAAAAATAAAAAATAAAAAAGGAATTGTTGCGCGACTGGACGCATACGTGCATTGTCTGTAAAATATTTGCAAGCTCTGGTGTTTGTCAAAATTTCATTAATCCCTTGACCTCGAATGACGAGCGCAACTCATGGTAATTTCAGGGCGGAATGAATAACGAGTTCCATTCGTCGCGACGATCGAATTACTTTGTATTACGATTAAATTGCATAAATTTCTTTATTTCGCAATAGGAAAACTTGTTTTATTTTCAGACATTTATTATACCAATGTGTGAGAAAAAATTAAATCGGATGAAGAATAATTTTAATTAAATCGTACGTCAAGGGGTTATCCGAGTTGAAAACAAAAAGTACAGATATTTGGGAAAATAATGAAGATACGAAGCGTATGATCGAGCAATGTATACGGGGCACGCCGGAAAGGATACGAGCTGTCGTCAAAGGGTGGAGATACGAAATATTAACTTGTGTTAATAATGTTACGTACGGTAGTGGTGTATTATGTTGGTAGTTGATAAATTGTATCGTTACAATTTGAACAGGCCTTTTAATTTTACGGAAGACGTGAAAAATGTCGAAAATTTGTAGCCAAAATGATTAAAATGGCCAACTTTTAATTTTCCATACAAGTTTTGTAAATTTACTACAATGACTTTTGTAGAATTTTCTGTAATTTTCTATGGTTTTCTGTGATTTTCTGTGATTTTCTGTGATTTTCTGTGATTTTCTATGATTTTCTGTGATTTTCTGTGATTTTCTGTGATTTTCTGTGAAAAACATAGACAAAACTTTGTCTACCTCGCATTATAAATTTTTTGATGTACCTTCCATTATGATTTCTTCGGTAGAAACAATTATGCTTCGATCGTAGGTAATTCTGGTGTTAAAAATCAAAGGAGACATTTAGATGGTCTTTTAGCCGGGACAACCGACGTAAAAAGAAAAAAAGGAATAAAAGTTACACGCAAAGGCCAACGAAACTCTAACCAATGATCAGACATTCGAAATGCATTCCAAAAGTTTCCAGTTGATCCAGTCACAGGCAAGCTCAAGTGGTTGCAATGCCGAGTGCATGGCGAGTTTAAGCGCGGTCGCGACTCGTTCGGATGTGAAAGTAAACGTAATTTGTCGACTCGATGTCCTCTCGAGAGGGTTGCATATACATGCACGATCGAACGCGTGCAATTGCGACTCACAGCTGCACTAGGCAGCTACGAAACCAATTACGGAAACTGTGTTAATCTCTTCGATGTTTCGAGGAGTCGGTGTCAAACTTCTGACTAGTTTAACCATTTGCGACATGCTATTTATGTACACGACAGGAGTAAAAATGAATCTGGTTACAGAAGGTGTTTCTTAATCCTTGCATCGCTATACTATCGAAATTAAAATCGCTCTTGGTACATAGATCGATACAGTTTTTATCAACTCATTGGCGAGAGGACTTTGTTTTTGTAAATCTTACTATAATAATAGATTAAATATATAGATTAGACTATAGATTAAACTTGGGATCGAATAAACTCTTATATAATTTTTGAAAGGATTCGTGTCTTAAATATATATTTAAATTTCGAGCTAAGGAGATCGTTATTAAATTAAAAGTAACTTTTTATAGAAACTTCTTTTTAAGGAATGAAATACGAATATTTAAAGAAAATTAAGTTAAAGATTAATTGAAAGAAATTGATTTAAATTAATTTAATACGAAAAGACACGAACAGTTTCCATTATTTAACACTAAAGCTACCAAAGCGGTCGAATAACCTGTTCCAAATTTCTTACCGAAATTTTATAAATTATTAACGGTGCACTTTTATATATTTTTTTGTGATTTTCTATAAAACATACGATCAAAGATTTATTTCTGACGCATTATGTATTTTTCCAAGTATCTATTATTCTAATTTCTTCGATACAAGTAGGTATAACTTAATCGTCGGTAGATTCAGTGTTAACCCGTGTATTATTTCTGGACGCATATAAAAAGAAAAATTTAACGCGTCTACCAATGCATCTGCTTCTCGAAATAAATTATTCAACAACCTACACCTAACTCTGCGCCCCTCGCGTAAAAGACATCTTCTCCAAAGATATTCCAAACGCAACGAAAATTTCAAACTAAACAGTCGCAGGAAACAAAAGCGTCAAAACACGAATAACACCAGGCACACAACCAGTTAATTAGAATGCCTGCTATCGCGACATTACGTTGTATCTCCTCCGCGAGCTCTGAATACAAATCATTCCGCGGATTACACGATACACCATGCACACGTGCGTGTGTGAAACAGTGTGTGTATGTGGGACAGAAATACAGTCGCACAATTAGATCCTGCGGTAGCAGGAGTCAGCCGGTCACGAAACTGCCATGAGAAACTGTGCTAATCCCTTCACGTTGCGCTGCCATGTCACTTGCCTCGATGTTACTCCACTTTGACGACTGCCAGTGAGTTTCAACAACTTAGTTTGTAGCCACGGATCTTCGGATCTGTCTCGCGGCAAATGGCGCCTACCCGTGTCGTCGGTACCTATGCGGTCTGGCTTTGCCTTTCCTTCGTCGTTTTCGAGTCGCATCGTCCCTTTCCATCTTGGGGCCATCCTCTTTGATATGTGCATTCCGAAATTCGGTTACGTTTGCTGACCGTTTATTGACCATTAGTTCGGCCGTTTCCAGCGAACTTAAGAGCGATTTGTGGCCAGTTGGATATTGGAAATTATCATTCTGGGGGATCGTTGTGGATTGGCGAAATGTGGAGATGGAAAGTGAATTATTATTTTTTTTTTTTCTTTCTGTGAACATTTGATTTTGATGCGTGGAATTGTAATCACTGGATTGGGGATTTTTATGCATTTATAGGAAATTTAAAAATGCAAAATTGTATACAATACATTTGCGGTGAAGAAATTTAGTTGTACTAAATTTTTAAATCAAGAATGCTGAGATCTTAAATATTAAACATTTTTTTTTTTTGTGCGGCATGTACGATTTTTTTATTTCCCTGACGAGTAGATTAAGAATTATTTATGGGAATTTTAAAGTGCGAAATTGCACAAAATGCACGGAATTTGAAAGATATACGAAATTTACAAATTAGTTTTTTTGTTATAATAGATGGTGAAATAATTTTCTACCCAAGTTCTACTTTTTTTTACTACATTCTCAAAAATATGAATTTGAATAAAAATCCGCAGTCTAGTAATTAGTGAAATGATAAAATTTATTTGGTCATAAAATCATTTCTGAAATCGAGTTAAATTTGTTGAAGCTTGTAACGCAGAGTTTCCAGTTCTGTACATTTCAATGCCTTTGCATTTTTATTTTGTACTGAATGTAATAATTCAAGATCGCGTTCAGAATTGTATTTTATTTATGCATGCGATGAAATTAAATCAAATTATTTTCTGTAGGTTTAAAGTTCTAAATTATATGGTTTAAATTGCCGGAATAATAATACGTGACTGTATTTCGAGAACATTTGTTATAGTATTTAAACTACTTTTCAAACCACTTGTTGAACCTCGTCTCTCGAACCGTATAATTTTACAATTAAAACTGTAAAAGGTCCTTTTTTTTCTTCTTAATAATTTTTTGAAGTATCAAAGATGTAAATCTTTGAAAGATAATTTTATTCTTTACTTGAGAAAACTTATTTAAAACGACCTTTACTACTTTTTTAGAACGATGAACTATCGATGATGAAGCGCCGAATAATAATTTATAAAATGTATAAAGCAAATTATCCGCTGATTTTTCGATAATTAATACAAGCTTTCGCGAAATATTATAAACTATAACGCCTTTTCCGTGAGATGTCCACTCCATTGCATGAAATATATAATATTTTTTGTGACAAACGAAAAGCGAAAACAAATGCAGGACATGAATTCAGGCACGAATGGAAATTAAATTTCCACAATTTTATTATTGCGTGCACGCTACCAAACGAAATTTTCAATGAAGCTGTATGAAACAGGAGCACAGAGAAGAGTTGAAAAATGTCGCGAAATAAATTTCAACGATCTAATTTCCTCGTGCTCTGGCTAGTGCCATGTGCGCATAGAAGGGATGGGGAAAAAAATTTTGTGCCGCCAAACCAGTATTTTTGTTATTCGTTTATGTCTTGCCTGATTCAACAATTTTTAGTGACTTGTTTTAATTCGTTAACACTACGACGCGTGTCACAAAAACGAAGAGACAGACCGGTATGCAATAACAAAATTAGTGTTCGTGGATGTTAAACTTTCTTAAGATTCGAGACTGTTTCGTTTCTTTACCTTCGGGTTGTTTAATTTCTAAAAAGTGTTTTACATAAAAACGTTTATTATAAATTGATAACAAAAGCTAGGAGTATATTGACGAATTTCATATTTAATTTTGGTACATTATTGATAAGCTTTTTAATAAACGATTTAAATCTATAACACACCAATTTTATAAAAATGTAATGAAGCTATAAAATAACATCATAATCATTAATTTACATATTTAAGTAGAAATACTACCAGTTGATCGTTATAAAAAAAATAAACTATGTGATAAGTAATCAAATTTAATAGAACAGTGATAACTAGATAAAAGAAATTTTTTAAAATATAGATACATTAGTTTGTAACTTTTAAGTCACACGGTCCCATAGAGAGTTAAGGCGAGCGAGAGGGTGCGTTGTAAAATGTGTTATAGAGTGTGGGTGAGAGAATTGTTACGAGACTGCGAGGACGAAAACGTAGTGTCAAGGAAGCCGAGCGATCACGACCATTGTCAATTGATGATCATTTTATTACTGTATATTTTACTTTTTTTTAATACACTCAATGTTTTATTTCCAATCCCACAACAATTAAATAACAAAACTATAAATTACATTCTGTCAAAAACAAGCAATTTACTTTTAAGCGGCAGTGTATGCAATCCTAGAGTCAAATAAACACCGTAACAAAAATAAAATCTTTATCATTTTTTCCCTTTTCTATTTCCGCAAACCTTTCACCAACTTCGATACTCAAGAAATAATGATCCCTAACTCTCCCAATTGCCTAAACAAGAAGCACTCGTCTCAAAACCACCGATCGACCCTCTAAAATCTCAGCTAATGGTATCCAATATATTTGACGACAAGAGCGAGAACACGCGTGGAACAATTGTAAAAGTATTTAACATCGAGTAACCAGACGGCAGAATCGGATTTAGTCGTGTTCGACGGGAATCAATCGGACGAATGCCTGGACAGCGTCGAGAAACGAGTAAACGCTGCGAACGAAGGTGGACAAACAAAATGACGCCATTCTTCAGGGCGGACCGTTCCAATTTCTACACTTCGCTGCAAACATTTCCGCGTACCGTGTTCCTGCTGCAGCATATGCCTCCTTTCGCGCCGTTTCAATTAAAACAGCCGACGCGGCTAGAGGTTTCATGTATTCCGCGTGCAACGCCTATTCTTTTCATACTTCGAGCGACAATTGCGATTCGAGCAAATATTTAGCCGCGTTGCCAGCTTTTTCCACGGCTCTAGCGAATCCTCTTTCACCAGCGCTTACGTTTCTTCGATTTTAAGACATCCTTGGTGTCTTCTCCCAATCGCGTGTACGTGTGCAGAATTTTATGTGGCTGTTTCAAGACCCGGATTTGATAAAAATAGAGTGGTAGATTTTTCTGTGTCCATTTTTTTGGTTTCTCTCTTCGGTTGCGACGTTGTAATTGTAAAGGGAGGAGTGAATTACTTGCTTCTCTTGATAGTAGATTATAATGATTATATATTTAACATGTAAGGGGTAAAAGAAAGATAGATAAGAAAGGGAGAGAGAGTCAAACGGAAGTAAAAACGGAAGGAAACGGAAGAACGGAAGAAACGAAAGAACGTAAGACACTAACACTTTTCGGAAGTCTTTGTCAGAATAATCGAACTCTGGCGCGTAGGAATTATTTGGTTTATTAAATAATAATAATTTAAGTTCAACAATATTACTCTTAATCAATATACGGCTCTCCTCGCTACTCTCTTTCCTTACGGCACTCTTACAACAAAATCCTCGCGCCCCGAACATTCACTCACTTAAATGCACATCCCTCAATCGCTCTATCTTTTTTCCACATACATCCCTTTTTCACTCGCATTCAAAATCTTCGCATCCATCCCTTCCAATCACGCAGTCACGTAGACTTCATTCCCACGGCCCAGTTTTTCAGTTTCAAACATACCCTAGACATAACCCAGACACTCTTCGCAAACATTCTTCCGACCACCCAAGACACTCGGCCACGGTCACACTTTCCCAAACATACCCGGCTCAGTCTCACTCGCAACCATAAATCCATTCGCACCACCACTCAATAGGTTCAACCACCAGCGGCATCCTGTCGCAAGACGACCCCGACCGCACGCGTTCAACAACCACTCGCTCAAGCATACCTGATCACACTTAAAATCCTTACATAATCAACGTTCAGTTGGATATTCGCTTTTTCAGCATAATTCATTGTATAACAGTTTGCCTGACAAGGATGCTTCTACGATCAACCGTGTACGAAAGATTTGAATAAAGCGGAACATTTTTGGGACGCTGTAATTGAAAAACGCTTGAAAATGATCACGCTCGACAGCTGTTATTATTACTCACCACCCACGCTTGTTTACAACTGTCAATGTTGGATACAAGTATCCAGCGTTATATTTCTCGTATTTCTATATATTTGCACAGTATCTTGTTGTTTTTAACAGCATCCCTGCATTCATTCAATTCATTTCAATCTCAGTGGCCATGTGCTAGAGAGTAAATATTGAAGCTGGCGCGATGACACGTGCCGTTTGTTAGGTTTCGCGTGCACCATGTATCCTTTCAATTAAAATGAACGCATGTTGAACAATGGTCGGTGCTGAGAAGTATTCTCGTCCTCTCTCTTTCTCTTTTCCACTTTGTTTACCTGTCGCCCCTTTTCTGACTCGAATCATCCTATTTGTTTTCGACATTTATCCAATCATGCATTTCTGGACAACCTCGCTTTTGTTTCGCGTGTTCGTATTGTCTAATTGCTCGAAATTGGAGATTGGGAGGAATAAATACTGAAAAACTCTGATACATTCTTTTCGTAGTTATTGGAAATTTGAAAGGAAGCAAAAGATAATTGGAAATGTATTAATGAACGTTCCGTTGGGAATATCTTTACGTATTTTTATCTTTACGAAATTTAGAGTGGAAGAAAACTTTCTTATATTGCGTACAAATTTATTAACGTTTCTCGGTAGAAATTTTTGTGAATTTATTTAGGAAAACTGTAAGCTTTGTTATAAAAATAGAAGCTTCTAACTTCTCGCGAGAATAAGGAATATTAAAATTCGTTTAAGTAAAATAAACAGGGATTAACTAAGGGATGTGAATGCAGTGATTAAATTAAAACTGAAAAGTCTTAAGACGGTTGTTATAATCGTAAAAAATATTATGACATATTATCTTTAATATTAACCCTTTGCACTCCGTTGTCCTCTCCCAGGGGACATCGTAATTCTAGCATATCACTCGAATGTCCACTCTGATGGGACATTGAAGTTTATTAGTGATTACGGGAAATCAACTTATTCCAGCACAATTTTTTGAGAAATGCATGTTTCCCTGAAGTGTTCTGCTGGAATAGCGTAAGAAATCAAATCAAAATATGCTACAATTTTATTAATTTTTTATTAAATTTATAATTAAAGTTTATTAGTGATTACGGGGAATCAACTTATTCCAGCACAACTTTTTGAGAAATGCATATTTTCCTGAAGTGTTCTGCTGGAATAGCGTAAGAAATCAAATCAAAATATGCTACAATTTTATCAATTTTTTATTAAATTTATAATTAAAGTTTATTAGTGATTACAGGGAATCAACTTATTCCATCATAACTTTTTGAGAAATGCATGTTTCCCTGAAGTGTTCTGTTGAAATGACACAAGAAATAAAATCAAAATATGCTACAATTACTAAGATATATAAAAAAAATGTCAGCAGATTTTACGAAAACTATACCATATAATAGAAGGTCCGTAAATGCATATTTCTGCGACAAAGTGGCGCCGAGTATCTGGTAGGTAACGTCCAGGATAATTCGGAGTGCCAAGTGTCAATATCGATATTATTTTTAACGATATTTTTAAAGATAAACGCAGTTCAAACATCACAGTACACAGGATAAAATTTGATTAGAAACATCGAGTGTCCTGAGACTTTTGAGTAGGCGTGGTACGCGCACACTTGTGTATATTAAGTAGACGCACGGCCCCCTTCTCACAAATCTCCCAGAATTCTCCAACGATATCTCTATCAGCAACGTCGCCGGTCTTAAAGCTCGGAGCAAACAAAATTACCGCACCGAAAATGTCGCTCGTGCCATTTCTATTCCCAGAACGATTCCTTGCTGTGGATCAGAAGAAGACCGAGGCGCAGGAAAAAGAGGGCCAAAAAGAATTGGCAATTCAAAGAAAAGAAAAGAACACGCGGTGGATTCGCAAACGTTTCAGCGATCCGCACAATATGACTTTCCGATCTCCGAGCGACTTCTATCATGGTTGGAGGAGGAAATAAGTACTTGGAGACTTCTTCCGTCGTCTTCCAAGAAGTATTAACGATCCCTAAGCCGATAAGAAGAGTTCTTGGAACACGGTAGGAGAAAGAAATTTCCGATGGTTCCTCCTCTCGTCTTATTTCGGCGCCCTCTATATCGTTTGCCTATCAAAGGCGGCGGATGCACACGGTTTAGAGGAAGCTGAGCCACTATAACCGGCTGTTTACCCTGTTTGCGGTATTCTCCGGGGGCTGGTTTAACCCTTGGTTAACGGGACGAAACAGGACGATCGAGCATGATGCTTGCTGTTTGGATTAATTGGATAAGAACCAGGTCGGAGGATCGATGATAAAACGTGCGATCGCTGTAGGTGGTCCTTTAAGTTTGGCTACGAGACTCGAATTCTTAGTACGGTTTTGGTAGTTTGTTTTTTGGATTTTGTTACTGCTAGGTACACTAGAATGTGTTTGATTTTGGTAAAACAAGGTGTTGGGGTTTATTGTTAAAAGATCTGGTAAAGGATATTGCAAGGTGTTACGTTTTACTGTTAAAGACTATTAAAGAATATTAGACGTT
>SMSQ01018932.1:0-29906 GCA_019453375.1 Ctenoplectra terminalis | reverse complement strand
TGTTTGAACTAAATAGGTATTAATTACGAATTTATAATAAAAAGCTAGCTTCCTAAATTTTAACGATTATTTTTTCACTATCAAACAGAAAATATGAGGTCATCCTTTTCCTTTTTGAAAAGAGTTGTATAAAAAGTAATTTATTTATAAATTTCAGTTACAAAATCACAATTTTAAATAGGGTAAACCGAGGCGAATCGAATAAAAATAAGAATTCAGTCAAAAGAAAGATTTCTAAGTTTAAACAAAATTTGTATTATTAATGTTTGAACTAAATAGGTATTAATTACGAATTTATAATAAAAAGTTAGCTTCCTAAATTTTAACTATTATTTTTTTTACTATTAAACAGAAAATGAGGGTACTAATATTTATAAAAATTGTCAATACATTATTAATCAAAAATAGTCGTTACACACGTCGTTGAATTCGTATTGGAGAGCTTAATAAATTGATAATAATAAAAATATATAGTTCCATTTGAAAAAGTTACATTGGCAGTGATATCTTTTAAAATTAAAATACAAAAAGGAATCAAAATATTTTATTAAATTCCTTCCATGAGATCAAAAATTTTTATACAAAACACCTTTTTGTATTTTAAATAATAGTGTGTATACAAATAAACTAGACATACTATACACATAACGAATACTGTTTTATAAAATAAAAACTAATATTAAAAATTAATCTTCTATATAAATTAGATGATACAACTTTTTTACACAATTTTACTGACATAGCGATAGCATTTTTATTATATACATTCACATTGCTTGGAACATATTATATCTACTATATTTTGTTTCTAAATATATTTCAGTAATTATAAATTCATTTATCTTAAAAAAAATATATTCACAAATTGTTATCGTTGCGGAATAACGAGCATTGCAAACTAATGATTCAGGACACAATAATTGCAAAAACGAAATATCGTCATATTAAATCAATTATATCCTCATTACTTCCCGATGTTTTCTTTCACGCTGAAAATAAATTGAAACCGAGATATCGTTATTTCATTTTTCAATCGTTGTTTCGAACGTCAACCCCGTAAACCAATTGCTAATTCCATTTGCGATGCTGTTCCAAAAAAGCAAGTTCCAAATGAAATCATTGAGTTAATCGATCCAGTAGATACCGTTTTTATGCAATTAGTTTAGATGCTACACGCGGACGTAATGAATTGGACCGAAACGAACAATTCCTGATACCGTTTAACTTCAAATTATTTTATTTATAATAAAATCGATAAAACAAGAAATCAAAGGCAAATAAATTTATCCTTTCAAAAAGAAGACAAAATTCTTCGAACAATGCTTCGTTCTTTTAAATCAATATCTACCTCTAATATGTGTCTAAATAAAAATAAAAATCTATGGTAACTGTGCAACGATTATGGTTATATGCCTGTTTGAAAAAATGAAGCGTAACATTCGTTCACAGAATCTGGAATATGTATAAGAATAGACAAAATTAAAAAGTACAGTTCTTAACACATTAAGACCAACACTGAACTTTTCGTTTAACACGTTGACGCCGGCATGCATCACCGGTGGGTCACACGCGTCTGTTCCGTGGGACAGCATGCATCACAGTGGGTCACACTTGTATTTCACAAAATAGATTTATTTTTCAATTCTCAACATAATAAACAGACATTCAATATTATAAAAATAACATAATTATTTAATTTTTTTGTGGGGCGGACCACTAGTTGAAGCGTCGCCGCACGGAACGAACCGCGAATCCGCGCCGGCGTCAACGTGTTAAGCATCATTGGTACTTAACCGTTTGAGTCCCAAGGGGTATTGAGAAAAGACTGTCGAAAAATCCCGAACAGCGCAACCGCGCTTTCTCTAAATGAGTACGAAAAGACCCAGCCGGCGCTTGTCTTCCCATGCTCAAGAGGATTCGTTCATTAATCACAGTAGTATTTTCATTCTCACTCTCGTCATCATTTTTCGACATTGGACTGTGATATCTGCGAACTGTGTCGTATACCTACATTTATAGAATAAAGTATTATTATTGTTTTGCAATTTGTTTCTTGCTACATACACGGCTCCACGAACTTCGTGGGAGCTAAACACCGGCAACTTTGTTTTTCTTTTTCTTTATTATTATTACAAATCCGTTTTATTCTCAAATTTGATCAAAGTTGATTAGAGGAGTATACGAACACATGATCTTTGAAAATAAGCAACAAAGAAATTATCTCTACAATGCTTTATTTTACTCAACTTTTTCCTTAGGCGTTCGTAATTTCCCCGCTCCCCATCGCCCATAAATCTCACCGCCATTTACCGCGCCGCTTAATTAGCCTCTAACTCGAAAATCAGTTTGATTAAATCGTGACGAATTAGATTTAGCCAATTTACAAGAATCAGAAGCGTCGACGACGGCTCGACCAAGATCATGCAAAACCTTCCGGGAGAATTAACCGCGGCCGCGAAACTTAACCGTGCGAATGATCGTCAAAGCAGTCGAGCAACTAACTTAATTCTTCCCCTTAGCGTCGAGGATGCGAAAAGGAGAAGCAACCGAGTCGAGGAGAACTCGCGGGACGTTGTTTCTTGTCGAAAATGTTGCTCGAGGCCACGCGGTGACTTTCGTACCCCCTCTCTTCGAAACGAACGCGTCTCGCGAAAGGGAGTATTTATTACGCTCTGGGGACAACCCTTTATAAATAACGCAGTTATGCGCGCTGTACGCGTAACGATACAAATGCTGGCTACGTGTGGCCTCGTGATAACCAGCTCCGTGAACCGTGAGGCAGAAAGGGGAATGAAAGCGATGGGGCGACGGAGACGTAACGACGATGAAAACGAAAGTGTTGGTATTTTCTATGGGGATATATTCGAAATTGGAGGTGCGTGCTGAGATATTCTACCGGTGATAAGTATTTGCCTATCCACCGAGCACGTGTTCATCATGGTGATACATTATTATAAAACGAATAATTTAACGCTAAAGCTAGCAAAGCGGTCAGAATAAATCGCATTTTCTCATAGAAATTTTATACATTTATAAAAGTTCGGGGAATTTAAAACTTTATTCAGTTCGGGGAATTTTTTGTAATTTTTTGTGAACAATATAGTTAAAGATTTGTTCTCCTTGCGTCGTATTTTTTTCAGAATACCTATCATTTTTATTTCTTTGGATGCAAATAGGGTTACTTTAATCGTTGGTAAGTTTAGTGTTAAACACTTTGCACTCCGCTTGCGCCGCTATGGCGACATGAATAATTTTCTTCTGAGGTTATATTTTTAACTAAATTCTATATTTTCATCGATTCAAACACTTCTTTTATTTTAAGATAAAAGTAAATTAACCAAATGAGTAAGAAATTGTAAACATTTGTAATTTTATGTTTTTCTTTCCAAAAGAACGTTTTAAGTTTCCACAATAGTTCTTTGAAACTTAAAAAAGTTTAAATTAAATTAAACATTAATTATTTAATATAAATTAAATATAATTAATTTAAGTTTAAATTAAACTTAAAATAGGGTTAAAAAAGTTATGGAATTGTTGCTGCTAAAACTATAGTGTCCCAAAAACGAAGAGTAAGTGTCATTAACACTAGAACTACCAAAGTGGTCAAAATGACCCATTCATAATTTTTTACAGAATCTTTATAAATTAACTACGGTGCCTTTGGGCAGATTTTCCGCGATTTTCTATTAAAAATATAAATAAACTTTGGTTTGAATTGCATTACATATTATTTTATATATTTTCCACTTTGATTTCTTCGGTAGAAATAAGTATACTTTAATCGTCGGTAGTTCTAGTGTTAACTGGGAGTGTGATTTATAAACCACATTAATTTCATATCACTGAAGTGATATTCTATTTTAAAAGATTTTTTTTTATTGTATTTATTTTATTTTTATCTTAGTGGTATATAAGCCACAGCCGCTATTTAATGTTAGAAAAAATTAACATTGTTTACATACCACACTCGCCTCTGGCTATAATTTTAGTATGTGGTTTATAAACTATACTCGCAGTTAAAGGGTTAAGTATAACATTATTTCGCGGAACTCGAGATTATAAACAATAGAATATTCACAATCTAGGTAGTACATAATCCACTTTGATTTCTTCGGTAGAAATATGTATACTTTAATCGTCGGCAGTTCTAGTGTTAATCAGTTAGCTGTGATGACCTCTTTGAAAAGTGTGTAATAAATTATGTCGCAAAAATAAAGCGGTATTCGTCAGAGAGTATGCGTAGCTGCTATGAGATTGAATTACACATAATTTCATCTATCGAACGTTGAATTAAAAAAAAAAGGATCAAAGTCGAGCGATAAACTTAGGATTCAGATTAATTACGTGTTTGTACAATCCGTAACGAGTTACCTAGGGAATAAAAAGCTACGCGACGTAAAATTACAGGAACCGTGGTTTTATTAGTTTGCTACCACTTTTGTAGCGCTCAACATGAAGCACAATTCCAGTTTGTAACAAAGTTTCAGGATATCTTATTCAATTAGTATCGCACTTGAATTCAATAAATGAGTTGTAGTTCGCAACAAATAATATAAAAAAAAAGTGAAATATGAAACTCGAGGGAAAAATGAAAATAAATGAACAAAGAATTTCTGAGAGATAGATTTCTCGTGAAACTTTGGAAAATAGAAAAATCATTTAGAAATTGTGGAAAATATGTGTATATTAGTATTGTAAATTGGTCGGTTTCTTGCAACGGTACATAAATATTATTGAAATATATTAATTAATGACATATTAATCACTGAAAGTTATATTTATTACCTTAGTAAGGAATCGATAGATCGTTAATTAAAATAATTTGTTAAAAGAAACTTTTTAACAGAGGAAGAAGATTTTTATTTTTATTCACTTTAGATTTTTAGAATTTTATTTACTTTAGAAGAAAATGTTTTATTTAATCTATAGTTTAACAATTAAATAAACCTGAATATAAGGAATTTTTAATATAACACAACGATTCCATAAAGTTTGACGTTTACAAACTTACGTCATTTTTATTGCAAAGTAGCTGAATTATTTATACACAAAATTCAATTTTATCGTATTATAATATCACATTTACGTTCTGTTCAAAGTAAGCAACTGTTCCGATAGTTATAAGCGGTAATATATATCCAAATTATATTGTATAAGCTACATTTTTTGGTATTTGGAGTGGATGGGCTCTAACCCGAATATTCGAGTCAGACCGTCCATTTGCAATGTTGGTATTTCTCGATTAAAAGAATAAATAAATATGATGTATATTGTATATACTAAATTATTTATGCGTTGCTTTAATTTGCCTAAACCAACAAAAATTTTAAAAACCAACAATGGAATGGCTTCTTTCCAAAAGTTGTCGAACTATCTCGAACTTACTGTCGTGTATATGCGACAAATTTTTCATTAGAAAAAACATATTTCGATTTACGTTGCAAAGAAATAAATATTTTAATATGTCGCGAAGTAGAATTTATATATATTCTGAATTACTTATGCGCTGCTTTAATTTACTCAAATCAACAAAAATATAAAAATACCAACAATGCAACGGCTTTTTTCTAAAAAGTCGTCCAACTATCCCGGACTTACCCTAACAATTTTACTAAACAGTATAAATGCCCTTCAAATTTCATATTTTATACAGAAAATAAGTTTCACTAAAAACAGCGAGTGCCCTAAAACTTTTGAACGAGGGTGTACATATAGGCTCCGTAACGAATTCTCGTTCGTTAAATACTCTTTTTTCGTTACCGAAAAAACGCTATTACTTGTCCTGTACCAACATTGCTATCTTCCATATTTGAAGTTTCTTTTGCTACTTTTTTACAATATTGGACAAACTTCATGTACTTCGTTAAATCTTCAAAACTGAATATAAAGTTTTCCCATACCGCCAAACAGGAAAATCTTCCAAAAAAGCTGCCGCAGTAAAGGTATTAAAAACATTCAATAAAAAAACACGATACATAAACGGTACATTAATTAAATCATACAATACAAATTCCACTATGCTCCAAATTATTATAACAACTCTATCTCTTCATCAAACAGCCCAGAATAACGCCTTTTTCACGCCCACTATTTAAAACTGACAGAAAAAAAAAAATTAAATAGTTTCAAATATTCATCTCAGCTTAACTACCAACCCAATCAATCTCTACTGCCCGCCATTTTGAGAAAGCTCGAAACCTAGTCACAACTAATATTGAACACTAGAACTGCTGTATCAGTCAAAAACTAGTTTGTAATTTCTCATAAAAATTTTATAAATTTACTGTGGCGAAATTTTATAAATTTACTGTGGCGCAATTCTATAAATTTACTGTAGCCCATTTTTAGAAATTTTCTATAATATTTTGTACAAAATATGCACGAAGAATTGTTACCTTCGTTATAAGTATTTTTTCAAATACTCATCATTTTAATTTCTTTGCTACAAATAAGTCTATTTTAGCCCTCTATACCCCGAATTTTGTCTACTTATCAGAGAAAAAATTACGATTGATTACAGTTTTTCACTTTGACTTAAAAATTTTTTAACTAATAATTACCGTAGATGGATCGTGGTGTCGCCACAGTAATACAGTAATCAAATTCAATAGCGCAGCGATAACTGAACAAAATTAATTTTTTAAAATATAGATACATCAGTTTCTAACTTTTAAGTCACACGGTCCCATAGAGGGTTAATACAGTAGAGCGTTAATTATCCGAATTATCGATTCAAAGAATAAACAAAGCCAAAAGACTACGTGGATCGTGGTGTCGCTACGGTAATACAGTAATCAAATTTAATAGCGCAGCGATAACTGAACAAAATTAATTTTTTAAAATATAGATACATCGGTTTCTAACTTTTAAGTCACACGGTCCCATAGAGGGTTGAGCGACCAGACCCTTCTAGCCCAACGCGAGAGAGAAGAAAATCATTGCAAAAGTATACACAATGGGACGAGAAACACTGTGAGACAGAGAAGAAGAACGACCAGAAGAAACGAAGGAAGAAGCATCGGAAGAGAAGATCGGAGAACGTAAGAGAGGAAGAGAAGAGAAGAGAAGAGAAGAGAAGAGAAGAGAAGAGAAGAGAAAAGAAGATAAAAGAAGAGAGCGACGGCGAAGGGAACGGTAGGGGGTGGAGGAGAGAACACCACCCCGCGACGCGCCCATTGCATTCCACGCATCCTTCGCCGCTGCAAACCGCTTTGACTCGCCGACCGTAGTCGAGGATCGAACTCGAACGCTATCGATTGTAGGTATTTTGCGGGGCCGACAATGCTTCCACTCAGGTCTGGCTTAACCCGCTCCTGCTTTACTTCGCGACTGGGCCTCGAGGTCGAGGCGACCGCTTGCTGCCTCTCGAGCTTCATTTCCCCAACGTTTTCTCTCTCTCGTCAAACGAACCGCATTCTTTCCAGATTTGCCTTTCGATCCACGCTCTCCGTGAAATCGTTAACCTTTCGCGTTCCTCGATACCTTGTCCCCTTCCCAGGAATTTGGCTTATTATTAATCGAGGACTACTGTATTTATGCGCACCATCGAAGGGTAATTTGAAAATTAATTATACATTTTTAGAATGTTCCATGAATGGATACATGTATATGGATACGGTGGCTCACGCCCAAAATCGTCCACCCTTTAACCCTTTCGCTACCAAGGTCGTATATATATATATCGTGTATCGTATATACCTTACGATCAAAAAGTAAACCCGGAATTTGTCGGTAAAACGATAACTGTTCGATCCATTCATCAATTTATATTTTATTTCCTTCAAAATAATCTCCATCGCAAGCTATACGCATGTGCCAGCGCCTCTTCCATTCTTCAAAACATCTTTCGTACGCCGATTTTGGAATCGCCTTCAGCTCCTTCTGCCAATTCTCCTTTATCGTTTCAGCAGTGTGAAAATGCTCTCCACGTAGTGATAATTTGATTCGTGGGAACAGAAAGAAGTCACACGGTGCCGTGTCAGGTGAATATGGAGCTTGCGGAACGGTATTAACGTTATTTTTGTTTAAACAGTCGCGTACGAGGTGAGATGTGTGAGCCGGTGCGTTGTCACGGTGAAGAAACCACGAGTTGTTTCTCCACAATTCCGGCCTCCTGCGACGAACAGTCTCCCTCAAGCGTTTCAGCACGCTTAAATAATATTATTTATTAACAGTTTGATCTGGTGGAAGAAATTGAGAGTACAATTTTCCTAACCTCATCGATGTTTTCGACGGTCAGAGAGGTTGATGGACGACCAGAACGTGGCAAATCATCAACAACAGTACGGCCATCTTTTAACATTCTGTACCATTCGTACGCTTGCGTTTTCGACATTGTCGAGTCTCCGTACGCTACCGTTAACATTTTTAATGCTTCCACACATAATATTTTATAGGCAACACAAAATTTCAGGCAGATTCTTTCTTCAACTAGATTCGACGTAGCGAAATTCGCAGAGTACATCAAACAGTGACTTGTTTACAATGCTATAACGCAAAAAACTATCCAACAGATCGCGCTGAAAAGCGACATGTAAACAATTGACAGACCTATCAACATAGAAAAAAAAGTTTTGTATCAATATCTCAACCATGGATCGTTTAAGCGCGAAATTCCGGATACTTTTTGATCAGAAGGTATACGGTCTCAGAAATTAAACAATCCTTTACTAAAACCGTACATGGATATCTTCTACAGCGAAAAATTATTTTTATTTTTATTCACACGTGTTATAACAATCCTGTTAGAGATACAAGATATTAATATCCTTTTCGTTGAATGACATTGACGCCCGTTTTGTTGTTACCAGGCATTCAACAAATGTTTATCAAAAATAGTTAAATTCAGTTTGCCTCTGTCAACACGTTCTCGCAATCCCGTTCAATCTTTACATAATTTATTTATTGTATAAAGTGTTCGCTGACGATCTTCTATCTCTAATAAATTTCTATATAATAATAAAATAATAAAATTCTATAAATATACATTTTTCAAGATTTGCGGTAATTTTCTGCAAAAAATATGGATAAAGGTATATTGTTCTTGCACTATGTATTTTATTTTAATGTCTATATTTTTATTTCTTTGGTAGAAATAAATATAATCTTCGATAGTTCTAGTTATCATAATTTATATTGGATAATATATATTTCAATTTATATTATGTATAAATTCATAATTAATAAAATTCAGTAGCAAGGGCATATAATATAAGTATTTTAAAATTAATTTCTACGCACGGAAAATATGATTTCATCCAGAGGAATAAATTTTTATTTGCAACAGCGAAGCTTCGGTATAGCAAAGTGTGTAATGTGTATTCGACCAGTATTTGTTAACAGCTGTTGACACGTGTTGATTTTGTAATGTTTCACGAGACGCGAACGAAAAATATAACACGGATTTCCATGCGTTGGCACGAATTTATTTATTTGATGGAAAAATGCCCGAGGGCATTCTCGTTCAGCAAATTAGAAAACGTAGCATTAATCTTCCCCCGGTTTAACATCATCCATTTGATATAATTCAATGGTCGAAACATTTTTATCATGCATGCGTCGTAGTGAAATCCCTTGTTCAAGTTATTTTATAGAATTTTCCAATCAAACTAACCCAACAATACCGATTTTATATTCCAACGCTTCGATTTAGTTTTAAGACCATTTCTAGGCCAATTAGGGAGAAGAATAAATTATATAGTATATTATACTAGTATTTGCAGATATTTGTGCTTTTTAATGAAAGAGTCTTTGATTAAATTTTATATTTCATTTCAATAATATAGATTTCTTTTAGTCGTATAAAAATTATATTAAATAATAGAAAATTAAATATTTTGAGACCTTATTAGTCATACCTTTAATCAGGTAAAGGCAGTATTAGATAACAGAAAATTGAATATTCTTGAACTTAATTAAACACAGTTTTAGTAACGTAAAAGTATTATTAAATAATAGGAAATTAAACGTTTTTAGACCTCATCAATCATAACTTTAATCACATAAAGATACTATTAGATAAAGGGAAATTGAATATTCTTGAACTTAATTAATCACAGTTTTGGTAACAAAAGTATTATTAAATAATGAGAAATTAAATGTTTTTAGACCTCATTAATCATAACTTTAATCACATAACAATACTATTAGATTATAGGAAATTGAATATTCTTTAACGTAATTAATCACAGTTCTGGTAACATAAAAGTATTATTCAATAATAAGGAATTAAATATTTTTAGACCTCATTAATCATAGTTTTAGTCATATAAAAGTATTAGATAACAGTAAACTTAGTATTCTTGAACTTAATTAATCATTATTTTAGTCATATAAAGTATTAGATAACACTAAATTTAATATTCTTGAAATTAATTAATCACAGTTTTACTAACATAAAAGTATTATTAAACAATAAGAAATTAAATATTTTTAGACCTCATTAAATATAGATATGATTATCAAAATCAAAAATACTACTAAATAATAAGTATTATAATACTCTAAAACCCAACTAATCGGTACAAAAATATCAAAATAAATGCCGCGGTGCGCAAATATTTCATATATTCACACAAAATGAAATTTTCAAATCGAACGTTCCACTTTATTTTTACCAATAAAAACTTCAAACAACAAGCTTCGCGCGGTAGCTAGCATCGCTGTGTATCGCTTCAATGATCCAACTATAACTTTCCGAGCTAATTGTAAGTCCGGCGAGCTGTAGTTCGAACTAAGTCTGTAAAACTGGAACGGAACACTCGTGCATCGTGTCCCGGCGAGTTGACGAAGACAATGAAAAAATTACAAGCGTACAATTCGAGTTGCAAACTACAGCGTATAGTTTCCGTCCAGGGATCTCTCGGAGACGAGGATCGAATTGGAACTAGCAGAATCCGAGTAGTGTGTATCCCTGAATCGATCGTAGCCCGTTGGACTTTTGCCTCGTTTCCTCGCTGTATTTCGCGAGCAAACCCCTTGTTCAGTGACTGTTGGTACGTTGAACTCTCGCAATCGATTCTTAGAATACTTTCTATGATGATATTCCCGAGACAGGGTATTCTATAGACGTTCGCGATGAAATTCACGTGTCCCGAGATAACTCTGATCGAGCATTCCACGCTGATTTCGTTTCCAAGTATACCTAAGGGACAGGTTGATGCTTCGTTTTGTAATTTGTCACGTAATTTCGTTTGCTTTCCTTGTGTAAGCGTGGTTAAACATAGTTATAGATCCCTGCCGAAAGTTTAGAACCATTTTCCGGTTTGTACTCGTATCAAACTTGACGCTAATTTTTGCATCGGTTCGAAATTAGCGGTAGAACTACCGGCGATTAAAGTAGACTTATTTATGGGCAATATTATGTTACAAGAAAAATTTAAAAAGTTCTATCGATGTGTTTAGATGCTTTTTTTTATTTTTATGGAAATATTGTGTGTACGCGATAACTAGTGAATAAGTAGAGTATGCTATAAAATATACATTAAACATTGATTTATGATAATTTGTTAAAAAATTGCATGTACAGTTTCGAACTTAACTTGAATTTCGAATTTAAAGATTTGAAGAAATTTTATAATATATGCCGCTTTGACACTAGAACTACAGGGGATTAAAATAGATTTATTTGTAGTAAAGAAATCAAAATGAAAGGTATTTGAAAAAATATCTATAACAAGGGTAACAATTCTTTGCACATATTTTTTACAAAAAATCACGGAAAATCCCCGAAACTACATTATTGTAAATTTATAAAGTTTCTTTAAGAAATTATGAACCAGTCATTCTGATTAGTTCGGTAGTTCTAGTGTTAATATTGTAGATGTATTAATAGAAATTTTCTTGATCTCGATAGACTTTTTAAAAACAAGTTTTTTTTTTAAAGTAACGCAAGTTTAATTCATTCCTTTTTATTCTTGCATTTTCTGGAATGGTGTTGACTTAGTTGGAAAGTTAGAAGTTAAATAAGTTCACATTTTTTAGTACTGAAACACATGTTTGTAGCCTTCGTTTTTTAAAATCATCTATTTTGAGTGTATCATGCATAAATCTTCGTTTCTTTGATTTTTGTGTGGACACAACCGTTTTGATTCAATCATATTTTTTTTCTGGTTGCTATTCGACTTAATTGGAATCATATTCCCTGCATTTCTTTTACACAGACAAAATGACTGGTTCATAATTTCTTATAGAAATTTTATAAATTCATAATAATGTAATTTTGGGAATTTTCCGGGATTTTTTGTAAAAAATATGTGCAAAGAATTGTTACCCTTGTTATAGATATTTTTTCAAATACCTTTCATTTTAATTTCTTTGGTATAAATAAGTCTACTTTAATCGCCAGTAGTTCTAGTGCTAACGATAAACCAAAGAGACTCTGTGTAGAATGTTTTCCTTTCCCAGAAGCGAAATCAGAAAGAATTTTGATTTAAGCATACGAAAAATAAGTACACACTGAGTGATCAAATTATTATGACCACTTGAAAATAATTACTTATTTAAACTTCGAGCAAGAATGGAATTAAAAGTACAATTGAAATAACACCTTTTTCAGTACAAAAATTATTCTTAGGTTTTTAATAATGTATAACGATGATTTTAAATCTGCAACAAATTATTTAAAGAATTGTTAAGATATATATCATTATTCGTTGAATTAAATTTAAAGCTGGTAAATGTATATCAAAAATATAATAAATACACATACTGATATTTAATAATGTTAAAACAAGTAACAATCAAGAAAAACACGAGTGAACAAATTACGTGGTTGCTAATAACCCATTCGGGTTGATGCAACTTTCAATTTAAATTAAAAAAAAAAAAAGATTATCTGATAAATGACTACTATCAAGTCACACTATTGCAAATAAAAATGGCAACATAAAATGTTAGCCTATTACAAATATACCATTAATCGTACATTAACCGAGTAAAATAGCATCGCCAACAAATCAAAATACAGTCAAACTGTCTGTCTATGTGTCAAGAACAAAAAACGGTACCTACATGTTATTATTCAAGACATAATATTACCAAAAATATGAAATACGTAACTCCTTCGTCTGATCGTAATAATTTGATCACTCATTCTACATTACAAAATAAAAATCGTTTCGAAGCAACGTTCTTTATTTATATTCAGTAATCTATGGTTTACAGTATTGGAAACTAGAATATTTAAATACTGTAAACATGGTAGTTTATTCAAAAAAAATATTATATTATTATATTTATTGTATTCGTCTTAATAAATCCTAAGAAACATTCCTTTCGCTGTGAAAACAAACTCTGAAATTTTTATCGCCATTTGTTGGACACTCGATATCGATAAATTTTTGTTAAAAACTATTTTCCGAAAGGTCGCCGCAAATGATTGAAAAATCATACGTCGCGTTACACGGAACAGCAATTAAATAATTATAAAATTACAGATATTAAAAAAGAAGAAGATAAATGTTACGCGTTTACGATACGAAGAGAGCAATCCTTTGTTTGACAAATGGCGAACATTTAACAACACCAAACTACTATTACTTTCGTGATTAAATGCAATTAGGTATCCTCTTGAACAGCATTCAATTTTACATCGGTTTATCTTTCGTTGGGATCGCGCAAATTAGGTACAGAAATGTTCGTGTAAAGTAATTAGACAATTAGGGTTAAATGTAAATGAAAGGAATAGGCGAAAAAAGATAAGCCCAGGCCGAGGAATATTGTTTCCAGAATCGATATAGCTTAATTAAATGAACGCTGTTCGTCACCGTGGTCTACGCGTAAACTGCATACAAAATAATTACATTAAGTATATGGTTCTACGGTTGCATCGCATCGATATGATAGACAGATAATATAACTCAGCGACTTATTACTCACGATAGACGTTGTTAAGCGTGCTGTCCGTGTAGTTGTTCATACATTCATTATCATTAGCGAGATACTCGGATAATTGCAGAAAAAAATTACAACTGCTGATATATTCCGCCGTTTAAGCTTCCGTTCTTTAGCGAACCAACGACGGAATCGTGAAATGTTTTTACCCATAAATGTGCAGAAATAAGTTGGAAGTTATTAACCCTTTTGCTACGAAGATCTTTGCCGAAAAACGCGCCCATAGTGCAGATGGTATACGTTATATTATTTAATTTAACATGTCCTTATATTAGGTTGGTGCATATGAAATGTCGAATTTTCTTATTGTTAGAAAATAACAGTAACATCGTGTTATTTTTTTGATTAATAATTTTTTGATTAATATTCATTCTTAGAACAAATTCTTTTAACGTTTCACGCGAATTATTTTCAATCGGTGCGTTCAATACATCGTTATTCAGTGACGCTTCGGTTCTACCACGTAACTCATTTTATAGAGAAACTTCTAAAACGGAATTTTGTGAATTAACGCTCAATTTTCCTATTGTTCACAATATTCTGTTTAAACGCTCCGTTTAGGTTTCGAGGGATTTTTATAGCATTATTGTCAAGTTTGAGTTCGTATAAGAAAATTTTAAGAATATTAACAAAATTTATACTTGGAATAAATCTCTAAAAAGTGGCTAAAACGCACAATTTAGGAAAAAGTGTTTTGAATATAATACGACTCTTATAATAGATAACCGAACTGTATAAAAGGTTATCTCATCAACACATCATACGGTGGAAACAGGAATACAGATATTTACATCTAATCAAAATCCGGCATTTCATATGCACCAACTTAATACAATAAATACTATTTTTCTCATTGTATGCTTGTAATTTCTAAATATGAATAGGATTCATTGAGTGACTACAGCTGTTGATATTGGCCAATAGTCGAGCGACTATAGTCGGGCATAGTAACGAAAGGGTTAAGTTATTTAATTTAACATATCCGTATACAATAAATATTATTTTTCCCATTGTACTCCTATAATTTCCAAATATAAATGAGATTCATCGAGTGATTGCAGCTGTTGATATTATCCAATAGTCGAGAGACTATAGTTGCCCATAGTAACAAAAGGGTTAAGTTATCTACTTTAACATATCCGTATACAATAAATATTATTTTTCCCATTGTACTCCTATAATTTCCAAATATAAATGAGATTCATTGAGTGATTGCAGCTGTTGATATTATCCAATAGTCGAGCGACTATAATCGCCCATAGTAACGAAAGAGTTGTTATCTAATTAAACATATCCGTATAAATAAATGTCTGAAAAAGTTAAGTTATTTAATTTAACACATTCGAGCAATAAATACTATTTTTCCCATTGTACACCTATAATTTCCCAATATAAATGAGATTCATTGAGTTAAGTCTGAGATACTTCGATAACTTTTGGAAAGAAGCCATTGCATCGTTGGTTTTTTACATTTTTGTTGGTTTAGGTAAAATTGAAGCGGCGCATAAGTAATTTAGAATATACTATATAAATTATACTTCGCGACATATTAACATATTTATTTCTTTTTTTAATCAGTCAGACATTTTTTCAACTTAAATCGAAATATTTTTTTTCGAATGAGAAATTTGTCGCATATACACGAAATTGAAAACCGTAAGTAATATTAAAAATAATTACACAATTAAATTAGTTATTTTGATTTAATAATTAAAAGAGTGTAAAACTAAATTTAGAATTAAACTGCTTTGTTGCCGGTAATTTTTTAAGAGAAATCTAATACCGTACCATTAAGCCAGACAATACTAATTAGACAAAATGGTTCAGTGGAAACAAGACACCTAATTATCTTGTTCGCCACTAAAGGCACGAAACAATATTCATGATTAAGTTAAATGGTTTCAAATGATTTAAAAATCCATTTAAATTAATCTTGTTTAAATTAATCAACGCCATTCATAATTTTCAAATTATATCCCATTTAATTTATATATTTAATTATCGTCACTGAAAACGAAACTTATATAATTAAATCCTGCAAAATATCTTGAAAAATTATAGCTAAGTGTAATTTAATATTTATTCGCAACAAGGTTGCAAATAATTAATAACAAAGGAAATAATTGAAGATCCTTTTTAAGCAAATTATCCTTTTATGATCCTAGAATTTGATTGTCAAATTAACATGATACTAAAACAGAAAGTAAAGAAACTTTTAATGAGCACTATGTGTACACGTGTGCATGCAAAATAGTTCATAACCATTTAAACGATAATCAGCTTTAATTTCATAGCTACTTAGTGTCCTGATTTAACAATCGTACAATTTCTAGCAACTAATTTTATTTTAAATACACACGTGGTTATTTATATTCTACTATTCGTTTTACGCGAAACGGAATATAAAATGAAACAATGGTCGTCAGATTTATTTGAGATATAAACATAAATAAATTTCAATTGCGATCTGTTTTATTCTTAAACATAACCTAAAAATATTCAGACTTCCAAAACTGCTTCGTTTTATTATAAAAAAAAAATGTCCAGGATGTTTCTGCATTGATAAATAAAAATTGACGAATTAATTCAGAAAGTAATTCTGAACAGAAAGTATCATACAAATAGATACAGTGCTGGACAGAATTGTGAGCTCGTTACATATTTGTAATTATTTTGATCGATAAATAACTACTAAAGATAGAAATTAGAAAATATTTATTACGTAAGGTATTTTTCTTGTTTACAGTCTTAAATTATAATAGAATTATTTTTACAATAAAAAATAAATACTAAATATTCAAAGATAATTGGAAGTCTTCAAGTTTAAAGGAAATAAATTGTGAGCACGCTTGTAAATCTTGTAGAATCTCAGATCGTAATTCAAGACTACAAACTACACAGATATATTACATAATAAATATTTATAAATTTTAACTTCGAATGTTATTTATCGATCAAAATAATTATAAATATGTAGCGATCTCACAATTATGTCCGGCACTGTATATCCTCAAAATCTAATAATTAGAGAAAAATTAACGATAAAAATTAGTAATTTTAGCGAACCTTGATTTGGTTTTATCGCCATTGAAATTATTCATTACACGGTTTGAGTATTCCAAATAATTTTTTTCTTTCTACAAACAGTTCTTTTTATCATTTGAAAATAATACACAAATTTTTATATCTATTTCTAGATAAAACGTTATTTTTGAAAATATAAAAACCGTCGTTACGTCCTTTGAGATTTATTATAAAATTTATTAATTTCTTGTATATTATCCGTTTGGAGATTAACGCAGTAGTGAACGGTTAAATGTCTTTTGCGCAAGAATTTTATTTCAACGAATCCTAGTTTTAATAAAAATTATTTAGAAAGGCCAAATTATCTCTTTCGTGTTGTATTCCGTGATAATAAAATATTTTTTTTTTCAATTTTTTTGCTTATCGTATTCTTGATACTGGTAATACTGATGTCTCAAAACATACGTATAATAGTTCTAGAGAGAAAAAGTATAATCTTTCAATAGGAAATGACGTTCAGGTAATTATGAATCATCGTCTGCATATCTGCTTCACTGGTTCGAGGTCGGGGTCTTATTACAAGACGATCTCCAGGTAGAGATGACTATCGATAAATGTCGACAATATCGAAATGATATTTCGACATATCGATAATGTCGTTAAAAAATTGTTAAAGCGAATAGAAACAATTGTCATTGATTTAAACTCATTAACTGTAATAAAATCATTCGAAGTTTATTCATTTTTACTTCTACTAATTGTAGACAACATATTAATGTATTTTGGGTAAATTTTATTTCGAGTAACAAATCATAAATAATATTATTCGATTAATACGAATTAATTTTGATTAAAATAAAAATTGGTTCGAATAACTTCATCGCGTTCATAGATTTTATTCGAAAATTAATCGAATAAAAATTTATTCCACGAAATTTATTCGAATAATTCCATGATAGTCCTAATAGGTTATTGAATACTAATTTCTTCATCGTAACTTTAAATAAGTATCAATTTTTATTTTTGCACACTTTTCTATTACTTCGTCTTTTCAATTTTACTTCCTCGAACCTAGTCTTAATAGCTTATGAAATACTAATTTCTTCATCGCCACTTTAAATAAGTATCAATTTTTATTTTTGCACACTTTTCTATTATTTCGTCTTTTCAATTTTATTTTCTCCACAGTTTTTTAAATACTAATTGATATCAATTTCCGATCTCTCATTATAACATACACATAACATATTTAGTGAATTTATAGTAACATTAAAAAAATGTAAATAAAATGTGCAAATTAATTTCATCCACCATTGATCACTTTCTTGTGGCATAAGTAGAATATAAATTTTAATTATTTATTAACTTATCAATAATGAATTAAAATTAAATATGAGATTCATCGACGTGCCCGTCATTTTTTTAAATATTACTACCTGAATTAACCGCTTTTATTTTTCAAGTAAAACAATTTTGCTGTTGTATGTTAGTAAAATACTTTTGCGAATAAAAATCAATATTTTATTACACGTAACTATAATAGCATCGATAACTTTAATTATATACAGTCGACGGTAAGTTATTACCTGAGTATAGGCAATTTCTATATGACACGGCATTCCTATAACACGGTTTTGCTCTCACACGGTTCGTGAAGCGGATAAATTTCTGTATAACACGATATGTGAGGAAAGTTTTCAAATGCAAGCACTATTATTCGATATTTTTCATTCGAGCAAGCACGTATTTTATCAGATTTGCACACAGAAATTAGAATATTAGAATTTTAATACTAGAACTACCTGCGATTAAACTAGATTTATCGTACCAAAGAAATCAAAATGATAGGTATTTGAAAAAATACCTACAACAAGGGTAACATTTCTTTGTGCAAAAAAAAAAAAAAATCACGGAAAATCCACAGAAATACATTATCGTAAAGTTATAAAATTTCTATGAAAAATTATAAACCAGTCACCAATTATAAATTCACATTATTCGTGAAGTATTAAACATATTTTAAAATAATCAGTGTTTTTCTCTTTTCACCATACATATACGTCGATTACATATTATACAATATTAATAAACAAACAATTACTAACTAAAACTTAATATTAATAAAAACTAATAAAAACAAAACAATTACTAATCGTTTTAATAAACATATTTTTCTTAAGTTGTAAAAAAAAATCGTATAATTCTATTAACTTTTAGATCCTAACTCTGCTTTTGTACTAACTCAATGTTTCGTATAACACGAATTCGCATAGCAGGAAGGTACCATAAGAAGGTTACCCATGCTTTTGTACGATAATCTACGACATCATCGATCACAAACGTGTTCAATAGTATCGTTTCAACATTTCCATAATTACAACCAATGCGACACAAAAAAGAAATCCACCCGTCGTTTGAATTTCACGATGCACGCATATCGATTACCACGGTACTTGACTCTTTTAATCATTGTCAATCAACTGTTAGACTCGGCCATGTGCGTTCAGTAACGGTTCATTCGACCTCACTCCGAACCACGTTAAACTTCACTCGCGGTTATTCTCTCTTTTCCTCTCTCCTCTCGTCTCCGGTCCCTCTATGACGACGAGAGTGGCTCGAATCGATTGAAAATCCACTCTCGAGGATATCTCGAGTCGAGTACGCCAAAGCGGCTGGAAATCGATTCTTTTTGCCCGACGAGTGTTAACCCTCTTTTCCAGAGGACGACCAACAGGTCTGACCTTTCTCTGTATACATAGAAATGTCTCTGTAGATCGTAAACCGAGCGAGTCACCGACCCGCGATTTTTTTCACCGTAACTGGATGAGCGGATCGACGATCCAATCTGGATTATCGAGGCGAAAAAAAGACCGGTTTATTCGGTTGCTAGGCCGATGATCTAGCCGGCCATGTTGCGTCAACGAAGTCATCACACTCGTTAACCCTCGTTCGTTCTTCGATTTTCTAAATTAATTCGTTGCTTGGTGTCAAATTAGTATAGCGCTAAAAAATCAATACGATGAAAAGATTAATCTCTTGGCGTACCATTTAGTTGGGCGAAATTCGAGACAACAGTATAGCGGCCGATGCTCGTCGAACGCCATGTTCGATGACCAACCTACGTATACACGCCGAATCATGTTAACGCTAAACCTACCGACGATTGAACTACACCTGCTTGTATCAAAGAAATTGGAATAATAAATACTTGGAAAAATACATAAGACTGGAGAAACAAATCTTTAACACGTTGGGCCCGGCGCCGGTCCCCAGGGACCGGCAGTGAACTTTCCGTGTGGCCGGCGCCGGTCCCTGAGGACCGACACTAGAATTTTCGTTTGGCTGGCGTCGGTCCGTGGGATCGACAGTATTCAAGTTAAAAAATAAATATAGTCTCAATGAAATGTGATGAAATGTAGTTTTAATGAAATTTATTGAAACGTTCTAAACAAAAATGCAGCTTATCTTTACGCATATTACAATACGTAACAACTTTTTTGGTAATATTTGTAGCTGTCTTTCGTCCAAATAGTTTTTAATTGTTATCATAACCTTCGGACTTTATGTGCGTCTCCTTCCTTTTTATATAATTTATGAATAATCTCTCTTGGCGATACCCTACAACATTGTATCGCTCACCGGCTGCCGGCTGAACGGAAAGGACAGCAAATTCGGCGTCGGGCTCAACGTGTTAATCATATATTTTACAGAAAATCGCAAAAGAATGTTCAAAAGTGCACCGTTAATAATTTACAAAATTTGGACAAGAAAAAAAAAAAAACAAGGTAAAAGTCCGTGTGACTCAACCCCAAACTAAGGGCCACCACTACCCTCTCTACGCGGATTTCGGTTATAAGTCGATGCGCGCCAATAGAGCAGAGCTTTTTGTACCATATTTTGCGGTCGTCAACAGTAAATATTCTTGTGCCACAAACGAAGTGTTGGAGCTACATCCGAGGATCCCAACAATACGATGAAAAGATTAACCTCTTGGCGTACCATTTAGTCGGGCAACATTCGAGACAAAAGTACAGCGGCCGATGCTCGTCGAACGCTATTGCTAAGATTGTTTAACCCTTTGCGGACGACGACTTTTTCGGCCGGGTCAGGTAGCAGGACGAGACGATTTTTGCAAATATTAGGTTGGGGAAAAAGAAATCCATTATTTTTACGTGAAATGATTTGAAACTGTTTTATGCTCGATCTTTAGCTCCTGGGCGATGCTACGACTACTAACCTGACCGTCAACTTCGATTATCTCTGTGATTTTATCCACATTTTTGACGACGGGCCTTGTTCGGTCCTAAACGGCTCCGAATAAATTAGCAAGGAGCCTAAAGCAAACCATCACGGTTTATGACATGGTAGGCTAGAGACAGCTAATTCTTGGGTGCCATCTGGCTTGCAGACTATCGATGGCACGTGCAAGTTTTGGGCCCGAGTAGCGGTGCCATGTCATAAACCGGTAAATACCAAGGGGGTAGGTTGGCGCGACCGAAACTGTTTCGCCAACCTGGAGGACCACGTGGCGACCAGAAAACGGTCTTGTTGCCAACTCGCGGCCTACCTACCCCGTAAGATGGACACAGTTCCCCTTCCAGAAAATAGCACGCCAAGGGCGTACTGGAAGGGAGGAACTGTGGCTATATAGCGAGGTGATAAAATGCGCCCCGACATACATCGTAGTAGACATACATAGATTTTCGTAGACATTAGTAGACACTCTAGATTTATACATTAGACATTTCGATACATTTTGGTTATAGACTACAGGGTAAGACATTTCGGTCTTACCCCCTGTAGACATTCATACACATTTTCGATTAGACATAGCAAGACAACGTGAGACACCGTTGTACATTCATAGATACTTGTATATCGACAAGGATACAAATTTAGATACAGTCCACTAAAACACATACGAAGGGGATTCAATAATTCGGTTGGATTCCACCGCGTCGTTTACTCATCGCCAATCACGGTCGACGCTGCGACGCACAAACAGGCCTGTCCGTGCGAGGTGCATCTTTAACATGAAAAATACCTGAACGGAATCGACGAAACCAAAATTGCACGTAATTAGCTGTTACAGTATCGGGACTATAAACACCATTCACAATTTCATCCGTCTGGCTTGCATTTTCGCCTTTATCAAAGAAAAATTGTAAAATGTACCGAATTTTCTCTTTGTTCACTTCCATTTTTAACACCTTGTAACTCACAACTGTAAGGATAAGTGTGATCAGGTATGTTCGAGTGGTTGTTGAATGCGTGCGGTCGGGGTCGTCTTGCGACAGGATGGCGCCGGTGGTTGAAATCATCGAGTGGTAGTGCGAATGGATTTATGGTTGCGAGTGAGACTGAGCCGGGTATGTTTGGAAAGTTTGACCGTGGCTGAGTGTCTTGGGTGGTAGAAAGAATGTTTGGGTCTTGAAAGTTAGACCGTGGGAATGAAGTATACGTGACTGCATGATTGGAAGGGATGGATGAGCAGGTTGTAGGTGCGAGTGAAAAGGGATGCATGTGGAGAAAAAGAAAGAACGATTGGGAATGGACTATAAGGGTGTGAATGTTCGGGCGCGTGGCAGTGATTATGTTGGAAGAGTAAGGGATCGGTAACGGTAAGGAGTAAGAATTTTGTAAGTGCGAATCGTAAGAATATTCAAAGTTGCAAGCAAGTATTAATTAAATATATTCATTATACTCTCTAACATAAAGGGCAGAAAGTAAGTTTAATAACCCCTCCCTTACACAACTTGTTAACACGTTGAGCGCCACGCGTATTTCTAATACAATCCCGTTCAGGCCACGAGCGCCGCTTATACGCACTGGTATTGAAGGGCCGGTGTTTCCGATCCCATTAATACTGTAATAATACCAAATTACGTAAATTTTAAATAAATTTTGTGTAATTCCGCAAAATAGTGTAAAATTTTATAGTTCTCATGTTACACGCTGTCAGCCACCGATGGTTGACGCGACCTAAACAGAAAATCTAGTGTCAGCCACCGATGGCTGACGCGGCCTAAACGGAAAGTCTAGTGTCAGCCACCGATGGCTGACGTGGCGCTCAACGTGTTAAGGACAGCTAACGACTTAATTTATGATACGGACGAACTCTAGCTATTTTTGAGAACGGTCATTTTCACATCTGGCATGTTATTAGTTTACGACCTAGAAACTGGCGAATATTTCGGTGTTTGTCGATTTCTGCTCAATAGCAAAGTGCCGTACCCTGAATCCTCACCAAGAACTGACGCACGTGTACTTCAGCTGCGACCTTCTGACACCGTCACATCTGCACCTACCTGACTTGGAACTGACATACGAACTCTGAGGGCGTGACATTGACCACCTCTCTTGACACCAGAATTTTCAACTGATTGGACATAGCATGCTTCCCACCCTCTTGGCGATGACACTCCTAACTAGGCTGTCTAATATTTAAGGAATGTGACTGTTACGATTAGATTAGAACTGTGTGTGAACTGTATTAGCATTGAACTAGAACTGCATTAGAACGTAGAATTGCATTAGAACTGTATTATCATTGAACGAGAACTACATCAGAATTGAACGAGAACTGTATAAGAACTGTTTGAGAACTACGTTAGAACTGGATTAGAACTGCATAAGAACTGTATTGGAACGAGAACTGTATTTGAATTGTATGAGAACAAGAACTGTACTAGAACTTCATCAGCAATCAGCTGCATCAACTCTCAGAACTATTGTGAACTATTACACTGTGAACTTATATTATCTGAATTAAATATATTATTTATATTATTGTTATAAATCGTTTTGGCATCTTTGATGCTATATAATCGACTCCACGAACACTGTGGAAGTCAACACAACTGAATGGACCAAACAAAAAACAGCAAAAGAATTTGTTTAGTGCGACATGTTACCTTGAGAACGAGTATAAATCTGAAATTGTTTGATCGATACTTTACGAAATATCGATCGCTACAGCCATCTACCGAAAAAATAATAGATTTCTTTCTCCCCAACCTAAGTGTCTTACATGATACAATAAAATGATCTTACATATTGTAAGGAAGGCTGACGGGCGGGGCGAGAAGAAATTTAGAAACAAACTATTAGTGAATAATATATTTTGAACCACTGGCTTTAGCGCGTACAGTCGCAGAATTGTTTACGTGGCCTTGAAACGACGAACGTCTTCGCAGCAGATTTTCGGCAAGCAAAACAGTATCGCTTTACGCTTTGAGAAAGAAAAATATATCGGACGAGAAGAAAAGTTGCGTCTGTATTTGTACTGTTATTTTAGAAATTATATTCGTAGCAATCACTCGACCAAACCATATACAGTTTTACGTATTGGATGTGAATAACTATTATTTATTTACAGTTTGCAAATTTCACATCTTACAAAGGTTCCTATAGAAATGAGAAAGCAGACCAAGCTGCAAAAGAAGCAGCCAACTCAAACACCTCCATCCGCTATGATACCAGTCTATCCTTGGAAACCACGCTCGCCACCCTAAGTGAAAAAGTTAAAAACAACTGGAACAAAGAATGGAGTTCTTCAACCAATCCTCGCATAAAAGAAATTAAAGCCAACTTCTTCCAAAAGTCCATCACCTGGTCCCTACCCAGATCGAATCAAGTGACAATATCAAGAGTTATAATAGGACATATAAAACTGACCCACCAACACCTCCTCAAGAAAGCAGACCCTCCAACGTGCGAACTATGCAAGGACCGTATTACAGTGGAACATCTCATCAGCCACTGCAAAAAATACGACGCAAACAGGCTACGATTCAAGATAAAACCATCCCTAAAGGACAACCTAAAAGACACCAACACCACGAACAACCTGCTACAGTACTGTGGGAATGGTAAGTCCGAGGTGAGAATGTTTAGTCTGGAGTGATAGAGGTGTGAATAAAGAGTGTTTGGGACAGCGTGATCGAAGTGCGAGAGACGAGTGCTTGGGCCGAGCGATAGACGTGTGAGAAAAGAGTATTTGGACCGAGTGACAGGGAATATCGTGTGACCGAAGAGTTTCTGGAAATGCCTGTGCAGAGTGAAAGAGATTGAGAATAGAAGGAGAGAGAATGAAGGAGTAAATGAATGGAGAAAATGCGTGGAGGGGTTAGTTGAGAGATAGTCGAGGGTTAGTCAGAGAGCAGTGAGAGTTGAGTATAGCTACTAGTAAATAAATAGTTATTGTTCTTAAGACAGTGTCCATTATTGAGTATTTATAGAGACACCCGTCCGCAACCTAAAATCCCTACAGTACCTCAAAGAGACTAAACTATATAACAAACTGTAACTCCTCCTTTCTGAGTCGCTAATAACCCACAAGTGGTTGATCCGACGATAAACAACAAATTGAAAAAAAAAAAGGTTCCTATAGTATTATGGAACCGTGGCCAATGGAACCGTGTGACTTAAAGGTTACGAACTGATGTATCTATATTTAAAAAAATTAATTTTTTTTAGTTATCACTGCACTATTAAATTTGATTACTGTATCACTATAGTGACACCACGATCCCATAGCAATAGTATTTATGAGAAAAAATTAGATTGTAAAATGATAGACACATAGAGAACAGTAACCTGACACCTCTTCCAATATTTACCGGTGAATTCTTAGCATGGGTCTCGAGAGACCCGGCCTCCGAGAGTTAAACGTACGTCATCTTTGACCTGACGTTCCAACTATCCTCATTTCCTAATATCGGTCGTATGTCGTGTACAGTAGTGTCCGTTTAAGTGTCGCGACGCGGACTCGAACGTGCGGATCGGTAGGTGTTCCAGGAATCGTCAGGGGTTGTCTCTCATCGTTCGCCTTCTTCGCAAGAGTGACAAACAGCGAGAGTGAAATAGAAAAGTTCCGTTCGTATAATTCAAATTCATTAAAATATAGTCGTTTGACATCACTTTCATCGGAAAAACCTCAGAAATTTGATTATAATAATCTCTTGATTACAAATGTTAGAAAATGGCCGAAGCAGGCCATGTGCATTTCGTCAAGGCGCTTCCCCTCTGTGAGGAAGGCTGACGGGCGAGGCGAGAAGAAATTTAGAAACAAAGTTTAAAGAAAAATTGGAAAGAATTATTAAATTATTAATTAAAGAATTACAAAGAAAAATTACTGAATAATATATTTTATTTGACCTGCTCTGGTCGACGTGCCTGCTCAAACTGATTTTTCCTGGGCTTTTCTTAGGAGGTGTCCTAGGAAAAGAAAAGGGGAGGGCCGTCCTAAGTGAATGCACTTGGCCGACTCTCTACGCACGGCCCTTACAAAATATATATCTCTTCTTTATTGCTTACACCTCTTAACTCTTTGGGGCACGCTGGGATTAAAAGTGTCCCACCTTTTTGATGCACCGTAATGCATGGTGGGACATTTTTAGTCCCATCTTGATTTAGGGAAAAGGATGTGCTTTAATAAGTACCATTCATGAACCCATGTGACACGGTGGGACTATTTGGGTCCAATCCTATAACATTATGCGATTCCTTTATTAGTAAAGATATACCAATTTTGTTTCGTTTAAAACGCAATCAAATTTCTATGCAACATGGGTCTATTTTATTGTCTGAAATCCTGTGCCGCAAAGAGTTAAATATTTGTCGTCAGCGTATCATATTTTATTGTAATTAGTAGTTCCTGATTTTTAGAGCAAGAGAAACTGTGATCACTGTGATCACCTTATTATAAATATTTTTTCAAATACCTTTCATTTTGATTTCTTTGGTAAAAATAAATCTACTTTAATCGCCGGTAGTTCTGGCGTTAAAGAGGTATATATTATAAAATTTCTTCAAATCTTTAAATTTGAAATTCAAGTTAAGTTCGAAACTATATATGCAATTTTCTAGGAAATTATCATGAATCAATGTTTATTGTGTATTTTATAGCATATTCTATTTCTTCACTAGTTATCGTGTATACAGAATATTTCCATAAAAATTAAAAAAAAAACCATCGAAGCACATCGATGGAACTTCTTTAATTTTTCTTATAATTTTATCAAGCAAGAACTTTTTAATTTTAACAACTCTTATAATTTCTTATGATTTTATTAACTTTTAATTCCATTAAGTTAAAAGAGTTTTTATCCTCAATCTGAAATCCATTATAGGGTGACTAAAATTTGAATTCGATAGATTAAAAATTTTTATTACTGCATAGCATAAGAGAAAAACCTTTTATCTAAAAAACGAAAACAAGCTATTAAAACTGAAATTTCTTCCATTACTTTCAAAGACTTTTTTTTTAAATAAGTTTTTAAAATTCAGAAACAATCTTGTATCTGGTAATGTCTTCATCATAAAAGCCTCGACAATCTGATTAAAACGATCTTTTAACGATCAACTAAGAACCATAAAACTTTAATCTTTCTCATTTTGACGATCAATTAATAAATGACTCATCGTTAATCTCGAGCCTTAAATAACCTGTAGGCTTATTCCAACAATTAAAGTGGATAACTTGACGACAATTAAGCGTGCAATATCGTATTCTGTAACCAAGAGTCTTCAATTAGGGAACAGACACTGTGAACGAGCTACGATTCGCTGGACAACGAATACCATTTTGTTAGCAATTCATTGACCGATACCAAACTACCGGCTCCTATACCGTGTCCACTGATTGTCAATTGTTACGTTGTTATTAATTTCCAAACGCGATTAAGTAAACATGCATGGATCATAAATATAGGGAATGACGGTTTATCGGCGATTTTATTGGACATATACAGTTCCTCCGTCTTTCGTTATGCTCGATTAAATGTTGACATTCATTCCCCGATTTAATTAATTGTGTATGTATTAATTACGCTATTAATTGGAAACTATTTCCGCGGCTGTAAATATTAACATTTCGTATCGTAACAGAGTACTATTACGGCCGAGAAATTGAATAGGTAATGGAAGATGGAAAATTATCGATTAATCGATAATCTGGTGACATAAAGAATTCGTTGTGTAATAGGTAATTGAAATAATCGGAAGTATTGAAACATTGTTGCTAGGTTGTTATAACTCGTTTTCTTTTTTTTTTGTGAATTAACACTAAAACTATCATACCAGTCAAAATGACTGGTTCGTAACTTCTCATAGAAATTTTATAAATTTACAGTGGCGCATTTTTAGGGATTTTTTATAATTTTTTGCAAAAAATATACACAAAGAATTATTACCCTTATTATAAGAATTTTTTCAAATACTCATTTTGATTTGAAAATGTTTTAACTAATAATTACTGCAGTCCGATCGTGGTGCAAATTTAATAGTGCAGTGATAACTGAACAAAATTAATTTTTTTAAATATAGATACATCAGTTTGTAATTTTTAAGTCACACGGTCCCATAGAGAGTTAAATAACTTAAAAATGTTCTTCACCAATACAATTGAACCAAAACTGCAATATATAAACAAGAATACAATCTTTCCAAGACAAAGCGATTTCAATGCCACGTGAATCATTACATCCACTTATTTTTCCTTAAATTCAACATCAATTTAACCCCTTGACATACAATGACGTCTGGGAGACGTCATTCATTTCATGTACCATTGTAAACTTTGACGTCTCCGAGACGTCAAGAACTGTCTTCGGCGAACGCCGCTACATATTCCAAAATATTAGGTTGTCCCAAAAGTTTATTTCGTTTTATTAATAAGCGATGAACGCATGATATTTTATTATAATATATTATTATTTTATATAGGATCCATTTTGCTCTGTTATCTTCGTTCGTCTCTCGTTTAACGAATTAGGCCCTCGTGTTTATATAAAAACTGCCAAACGAAGCCACTGCATGAAGATAACGGAAGAAACTTTCGGGACAACCTAATATTTTGAAATGTATCATACTTTACAGTATTATTTAATTATTGTACATTAACATTATATATCAACTTTATTGAATGTTATATAGAAAATGAAACGTTCTGTTTCTAAGCTTGTACGCGAGTGTCCACAGTTCAGCCAAATTAAATGGTATTCTACGGACGCGTCGACGCACATTTTATTTGTATGTCAAGTGGTTAATAAAAAGTTCCTTACTCCAACCTAATCGTTATTTTTGAACAGCAAACCTACCAACGGATTAAACCATACCTATTTCTATCAACGAATTCAAAATAAGTCTTTAGAAAAAAAAATATTTCTCATAAAGAACCACGACAAATTAAAAAAAAAAATTCTTTAGTATAAATTCATAGAATTTATACGAGAAATCGTAAACAATATTCGTAAGCATATTTAGACCGTTTCGATAGCTGCAGCGTTAACACTTTGCTGACCGGTGACGAGTTAACTCGTCTTTTCATACCCAAACGTTGCTGACCGGTGACGAATTTACTCGTCTTTTCGAACCTAAACGATAAAACGGCTATTCAAACAAGATATTGCACGATAAAAAAACGTAATATCACAAATTACGTTGATAATAAAAATCAGGTTTCCAAATTCTCCAAAACAAATGCTTTCTTCAGCAATCGTGATAAAATTTATTGCAGTTTATTTACAACGTTTTACTTCCATATTCAATTACAAAATAATAGCCGGCGACACGACATAGTTTCTATGTAAAATTGCCGGTCAACAATGCGTTGAATCAAAAGTTTCTCGCGCATATCCCACGCGAAACGTAACTAATACTTAACAAGACGTTAAGAAGCCGCTGTTGGAGGTGCAAAGAACAAGAACGACGCAAGGACAGGTCGAAAGAACGAGCGTGGAAGAAGAAATCGTTCCGGTGCAAGTACGTCGATTGGCTGGAAAAATCGTCGTCGATGCGTCCGCAGTCACATGGCAACAGCAATCTCTCGCTTGCCATTCTCCCACCTTTCGCGAACCCTTTCTCATTCACCTATTCCATATTCCGTCTTGGTCCCTCTCGACGAGTCCACCCGACCGAGTAACGAGACAGACGAGGACGGGACGCACGGTGAGACCGTTGCCAGGACGAGGAGGAAGAATTACGAA
>SMSQ01018930.1:0-22490 GCA_019453375.1 Ctenoplectra terminalis | reverse complement strand
GTGAAAAATCAAACTCGTCCTGACTGGTGCGAATTTGATCGTTTGGCACAGTTTTTATAATCGGGAGAAACAAACTGAATTTGAAATAATAATTTTAAATACTATGGTAGGTTACAAAGTGCACGAACAGTATCGGACTAATGATGTTTCTGAATATATTTAAACGATTCGGTGTATTAAGATTAACTCAATTAAAATGCTTGCAGAGTATTGACCCTTTGACTACGAAAGGCGTATATATTCGTTCCCAAAGATCCATCAAGATGTACGAAAGGCGTATATATACGCTCTCTAAATTTTTTTCTAGCTGTAACATATACTGTGTTTATAAATTAATTTAGCTAAATTGTTTATATTTACTTTGTAAGTGAATATTATATTTCGTAGATATTTCGTAAAATTAAAATATTAAGCATCAGTGCGAATGAAATTTAAATTTTTCTCAACGAGCATAACGTTTTATGATAGACGCAACGATTGATGTGACGCGGTCAAAGGGTTAAATGTAACAAATTTTAATATGAAACATATATTTTAAAATGGTACAGAAACATGTGAGTGACATGTTTCTTAATATTTTCATGATAAAAATAGATATCGCATTTTTTTTTTTATGAAAATTCTTCTGGAGACATTCGAATTTTCGTCCCATTTTGGAGCCTTATAATTGTAACAATATTTAACTCTTTCGTTACGAAGAGCGTACAATTAAGTAGTCATCTAATGAAAGCGTTCATAGACGTTTTCTGTATCATAGAGTTATTTATATTTTCATTTACATGTGATTCGCTATCATTTATTAACCAATATACTTAAATTTTGCTATGTATATTTTTGTTATATCAACAAAATCTGTATCGATTAGTATACCAAGAGCTGTTTCAATTCTGAGAGCACCGTAGTGAAAGGGTTAAGTTTCAATTCTAAATTCCAAATTTCTTCTTAAAAATAGAACATGCGAAATCTGTATTTTCCAACTCTTTACATTAAACCTACCGACGATTAAATTATCATATAAAGTAAACAAATATAATAAATAAACTAAATTATCATATAAAATATCATATAAAGTATCAAAGAAATTACAATAATAGACACTTGGAAAAAAACATAACTAAATTCCAAATTTCTTCTTAAAAATAAAACATACGAAATCTATATTTTTCTACTCTTTACATNACCTTTAATAATCTATAATCTATAAAATTTGAGTAAAGAAATTACGAACCGGTCATTTGACCGCTTTGGTAGCTTTAGTGTTAAACTAATAATTACCGTAGATGGATCGCGGTATCGCTACGGTAACACAGTAAACAAATTTAATAGTGCAAGTGATAACTGAACAAAATTAATTTTTTAAAATATAGATACATCAGTTTCTAACTTTTAAGTCGCACGGTCCCATAGAAGATTAAAAATAAAACATACGAGATCTGTATTTTCCCACTCTTAACACTAAACCTACCAACGATTAAATTATACCTATTCGTATCAAAGAAATTACAATAACAGACACTTAGAAAAATACATAACGCATCAGAAACAAATCTTCAACCATACATTTTACAGAAAGTCAAAAAAAAAAAATACTCAAAAGTGCATCGTTAATAATTTATCAAATTTGAGCAAGAAGTTACGAACCGCTCATTCATTTGACCGCTCTGGCAGCTTTACCTTTAACACGTGTTTCAACAACAACTCCTATTAACGCGATTCAAAATTCTCGAAAACAAACATCGAGCAAACTTCCAAAGACTAAAATTCTCATTTCAGCGGGCATCGCGTTCCCACCTTGCGCGCCCCAAGATAACTTCTCCACAGACGCTCTAAACAGGTTAACCTGCCGATAATCACAACGCTCTGTTTGCACATTCGTTCTGTCTGGCATTCGTTTAATAAACGATCACCGGACCCACGAATGTTCCAGCAAAACGTTGCTTCGTATCCTTTTTTTTTCCCCTCGTCCATTTTCTGCTCGAGCGGTACTTGTTCCGTTTGCTCAAGATTGCAGTCAGTTAAAGCGTCGCGCGGCCAAAACGACGATAATCAACGGGATGCTCAATGTATTCACGCAAAGGATTATTGGCGAGTCGTTCGCTGCTTTGTCCCCGAAATAAAGTGTACTTAGCTGCTTCGTTTTCAGCTTAATACCTTTAGAGGTACACAGTAAAAACGGTCGAGTGACATCGGTCCGGGACAAGGCGCGGGTTTTCGGGTACAAAACGTTTTTTCTTTTTTTTCTCTCTCTCTCTCTCTCGGGCCAGAGTTCAGGCAAAATCGGTTGTAAAATTTTCGAGCTTTACCTGTACGAGCCGAGAGCGTCGAGACGAGAGACCGAAAGCGCTGCATCGGGAACCCGGCGACGGTTGCGAATTACCATGCAATAAAATTAATATTGTTTAAATGCGGTTTGAAAGCGTCCCCGTGCGTACAGGGGCACCCCTTGGTAAATACAGGAAACGTGGCGGGCTAAGCCTGACCCGGAATAAGCGGGCTTAATCTTTTACCTTAGCCACGTAGCTTTCACAAATTTCTTTCGTTCGCGGCTGTTTTACCATTTTTCTTTTTTTCTTTTTTTTTTCTGTTGCACTGTTGTTTGTGTGTTGTTGAAAGTGTTTGTTGTTTGTCGTTGAAATTTGTAGGATTCGAGAGAAATTGTAATTATTTATACGGGGCAAGTCTGGGATAGTTGGATTAGCGGGAGAGAGCGGTCAATATTAATATTTTAAAGTGAAATTAATAAATCGGCGTATTAGTATTCCGGTAATTATAATTGTAGTGTATTTTTTTTTTTTTTAATTTATTATTTATCGTCGCATCAATCGCTTGTGGGTTATTGTGTATTGTCGTGTATATATTATAAATTATATTTAAAGTTCTGTGCAAATTGGAAAGTAAAACTGAAAAAAAACTATTTTGAAATGTCCGCAAGCGAGGATTGGGTTAAACGTGTAAGGTGCGGTCGTTGGTTTCATGATGGATGTTGTAAGCATGAGAATATTTGTGATTTATGTGGATAATTTAAGAAAAAGCAACGTATCAGCTAATTTTCTTTTGTATTATGTTTTATATAAGCTATATTATTTGAAATTTTCTAAGATCGGTTTCATTCGAAATGGGTGGACGCTTTAACACGAATATGCGGGTGAAACCGTCCATTTGAGGCGTTAGTATGTTTTGATCAAATACAGAAATAAATATTTTAATATGTCGCCAAGTATGATTTATATATATTCTAAATTACTACATTAATTTATAATTAATCTATTACTACATTACTAATTATTACAAAAATATAAAAAACCAACAATGCAATGGCTTCTTTCTAAAAAGTGGTCGAACTATTTCGGACTTATCCTATAGAATGGAATATTTTAAGCTATGAAAATCCGTAACAAACTTTCCGGACTTACCTTAGTAAGAGCGTTAAATTTTTGTATTTAGATAAATTGTGAATATTATAAATTTCTTATGCGTTGCTTTAATTTTCCAAAAACAACAAAAATGTAAAAAATCAACAATGCAATTGCTTCTTTCCAAAAAGTGGTACAACTATCTCGAACTTACCCTATAAATCGTAGTGGCTTATTTATCTAATATTATTTATACATTTACATAACATCTATATTAATTAAAATACCTGTATTGTACAATTGATATATAAATTATTTTTATATTACATTTTGTTACAATATCTTCCAATTTATCTACTCCTTACTTTTTTTATTTAGAAAATGTTTGTCGTTTGTTGGAATTTGTAAACTTTGGAAAAAAATTGTAATTATTTTTAAATAAATCAAAATGGCTTATTTGTTAAATATTATCTACACGTTTGAATAACATACATATTAATTAAAATATATTGTACAATTCATATATAAATTATTTATGTATTACATATAAATTATTTTGTTACAATTATTTTTTAATTTGCTTTTTATTTCTTTGTTTTTTTTTTATTTAATGTTTAATTTGTTTTGATTTTCTAGATTAATCACAGATAATATCATTTGATTATATTTGTGTAATAGCAAGTAAGGATGTGTTAAATAAGTTGTAAATTAGTCGAATCCAAAGGAAGGTTGTGTAACGAGAAATTTGAATACCTGACTCGATAATCGCGGCCATAAATTCCTTAATATCGATAATCCATTTGCTTGTCTACCAACACTGATTCTAACGCTTTATAATTCTACTTCACCTTAGATGAATGCTCCGGAAATAACAACATGAGCTTTGTGTTCCCTTATAATAGCTATTTGAAGTGCTGCCCCGTCTCCTTTTTCTCTCTCTTGCGTTAAATATCATTAGAGAAAGTGATATATTGCTTCGAGTCGAGAGAGAAAATCGTGCGTTAAGAATAAGTCGAACGCCAAAGATTAGAACGCTATTGTAAATAAAATATCGTATCGTGTTTATCTTTTTACCTTCGAAACACTGATTATAAATATTAATACGTACAAGAATTGATTTAATCATTTCTGATATAGTAGATTTTTCATAATTATGTATTGTCTGACTCAGTTTGGCTCTTGATCAGCGGCTCGTGGCTTCAAACTGTGTACTGCAACTTCTGAAACATAAATATAAATGTAAATACGGTGTATACGTGTTTGGATAAAATATTAAAATCGCGGTGAGCGTTCAAAGAGATTAAACGTGACAAATATATTGTTTTGCATATAAACAATAGTGGAACTGTGCGACGGACAGTTACGCTATCTCGCATCTCACTGTCGCGTGCATATTCTTGCGCATATAGCAATATTCTTCTAAGTGCTACAACGTGGATTTTTATCACTTTTTGTATAAAATAAGAAAATTGTTTAGAATTGTTGATGATAAAATTAAATATTACAAGCAAATATAAGTAAATTAATAAATATGTTTGCCGCAGTTCCGCAGTGCCTATGCACGGACCGCCGCTGGTATAATTAAAATTACTTGTTAATAAGTATATATATCCTCTGTCTTCTTATTCTTCGTGGAAAATGAAGAATCAATTATAAATTATTAACTGAACCGTAATAATCTAATTATTTAAAAAAACTGTTGCTTATTATCGGTTGAACAACACTGTTATTAATATTTAAAAGATAAATATTATGCTTAATTAAAATATTAATATTGCAATAAAATAAAATATTAAATTTGCAATGAAATCGTAAAAATTAAAGTCGATAACTTTCAACTCTCTACAAAATTAACACATTGACGACGGTACTTGATTTTTGTAAATCTTACTACGAAATAGAATTAGAATAAATTCTTGTTTCCATAAGCGTTTTTAAGAATAATTTCGTATTCTACAAATTACGAAGAAGAGTAACAACGAACGAAGGTTGCAAATCGTATTACGATGAAAGACTTGAACGAAAACCTTACGATGAAAAATTTCGTGCGCAAAATGAACATAACAAAATGAATACCAACGAATGTTATTTTATTCCCAAGAAAGATGAAATCAATCAGGTAATTTTAAAGCTTAGCAAACTAGACAATATTAACCCTTTGCACTCCTATGTCGAGCTGGACTCGACATTCCGTTTTGCTCCATTCCTCTCAGTTTTGTAATATAAAACACATTCTTTTTGATTAAAAATAAATTTCATCGATTTTTATCAATGTATATGTGTCACTAAATATAAAAGTATAAAAATTAAGGGAAATTCAATACAATTTTTGGAAGTAGTTTATTGAAAATGAAGCATTTGCAAAGAATAGAATTCCTTATAAAAAATTTATTTAATGACCTGTTTATTATTTAAGACTTCAATTATTAAAGCTATATTTTAACACGTTGACTACGGAACCTGATTTTTGTAAATCTTACCACGGAATAGAATTAGAATAAATTGTTGCTTAAATAAGTATTTTTAACAATAATTTCGTATTCTAAAGATAGATCATAATTTAAAGTTTGAGTTAAGACCATTTTTATTAGGTTGGAAACTATGAAACGGGCGTTTTTTGTTTAGTCTGTGTTGAGCTGCGACTGAGAGAGATACATTGTAACGTGCGCTCGATATTTTTATTTATAAAGCTTAAAGGTATTCTTCTTACTCATTTTGTAAAATTTTTTCGCGTTCGTATCCCATTTTTATTTTATTTTTATCCTAAACCAGATGGAAACAAAACGCGATTTACATCTACTCTTCTTGTACGAATTTAAATTAAATCATACCGCGGCTCAAGCTTCGAGAAATATTAATCAGACATTCGGAGATGGATCCACCGATGAAAAAAATGCTCGATATCGGCTCGAAAAATTTCGTTCTGGCAATTTGAGTATCGTGAACGAGCCTCGAGGAAGACCACCGGCCCATATTGATAACGAGAAATTAACCCTTTGCGGTCTTATGTCGAGCCAGACTCAACATTTTACTTTGTTCCATTGTTTTCAGTTTTGGGATACGAAACATATTCTTTTACATTAACCACTTGCGCTATAAAGACGTGCCACGCACGTCGAGATGCATTTGTTCCAAAACCGCCAACGACGTGTATACCACGTCGATAGGCATTTGTCGCAGAAATAAAAACGACGTGTCCGCCACGTCGGCTAACAGTTGGATCGTTCATTATTCGAGCTACAGTTCCAGAATGCACGACATCGCGTACCATACAGAAGTAGATTATTAATTAATAAAATATTATTGTTGTTGTGAATATTCATTCATATCCGTGTAAAATTCTTTATACAAGACCTTACCAACGCGCTAAGGCACTTCTTAAAGGTTTGCGCTCGTAGACGCGGTGCGACGTCAATGTAACTCCTTACCGCATGTTATATTGCAGAGCGCGGCACGGCAACCGAAAGTTAAATCGTAGCGCAGGTGGTTAAAATGTTATTTGATGGAAAATTTTCTATCTAGATATCTTACTGGTAATGAAAATGTGAAAATTCAACCGAATTATTGACAGTTTTTAAAAGTATATTATTGAATATGAACTAATTGGGTTAAAGTGTCGAACGTGGCTCGGACCGCAAAGGGTTAAGGACGACTGTGGAATCCGATTCACACACAACTAGTCGAACACTTGAGTTTAAACTAGGAACTAGTCGTACAGCTGTGTTAAAACATTTGCGTGCAATAAATAAAGTAAAAAAATTGAACATAGCTGAACACGGACTAAACAAAAAACGCCCGATTCATAGTTTCCAACCTAATAAAAGGAATCTTTCGTACATCGTCGTTCACTATTTTTACCTTTTCAACATATGAAATATAAAATACGAGAAATTTCGTGACCCGTCCGTAATGTGTTAATATCGATTCAATTCTTTCCGTGTTCTTAAATTTGTTAGTTTTAATGATAATATGCTTTGATTAAACGTAACGGACAAGGCATAATACTGGTCTGAATACATTCCATGAGCTCCATGAAGACGAAGGGCTTTTAGGTACTAATTTTATGTAAAGTTACGAGACGTTGCGGTGCCCTGATGTGCAATCATCCTTCCCGCAGGTGCCATAATCAAGAGGTTGCTACTCGCAGCCGCTGAACTGCAGTATAACTAAATGTTCTGCAAGGAATTCCGAACAACCAACATACTCGGACAGGCTAACATGTTTCCTGACTCGGGCATCAAAAGAAGATTCTGTTAACTCTGTGATAATTCAACACACGGTCCTAAAAATATAATCTAAATGAATTATTAGGTTTGTGCGTATGAAATGTCGAATTTTGATTAAATGTAAATATTTTTATTCCTGTTTCCACCGTACGATTGTTTATGAGATAACATTTTATACAGTTCGGTTATCTATTATCGGAGTCACGTTACGTTCAAAACACTTTTTCCTAAATTGTGCATTTTAACCACTTTTTAAACATTTATTCCAATTATAAATTTTGTCGATATTCGTATAATTTTCTTATACGAACACAAACTTGACGATAATGCTACAAAAATCGCTCGGAACATAAACGGAGCGTTTGTACAGAATATTGTGAACAAGAGGAAAATTCAGCGTTAATTCGCAAAATTCCATTCTAGAAATTTTTCTACAAAATGAGTAGAAATGTTACTATGACGTGTAAATAATAATATTAAAGTCATTCAAAACAATCTTTAGTCATTTCAGAAGTAATATAATTTTGATTACAATATTTATATTATTAATTATAATTGATTAATGTGTGGTATTTTTTTAAACATTCATTGGGATGCAAACTAAAATAGACAAATCCTAAAAAATAGCAGCTGGCTCGTCCGTATCATAAACTCGTGGTAAGTCCGTTATTCTAACAATTATTTTTTATCTATAAACAATTATCGATAACGACTCGAACAATATCTGAAGTAAAAAGGACACTTGGAGTAGCACGCTTCAAATCAGAGAGGTGTGGTGCTTGAGAGGCACACTTGGAGCCATAAGGGTTAGTATTCATAAAATTCTGTAAATTCTAAAGCTTAATTTTTTTAACCAATTAAGTTTAATATTTATTATTAAATTATATATTTCTATGTAGCTATTTATATCTATTTATAGCGTATACAGTTATTTACATGTTTATTATCTATATAATTGTTTATTATTACGAAATTATAAAGTTGTTTATTATCTGTAATACAGTAGTATATTATCTATAAATAGAAATATTAATGAAAAACTGTATTAATTACCACATTACAGCACGGTTAAATTTTCTATAACGGATTTCAAGTATCTGTTCGATGACGCGTTTTTTAATGGAAAGAATAAAAAAGCGAATCTCTATTAATTTCGTTAAAACGCCTAAGATTAAACATCCTTTATAAGCAGAATAAAGTCATCTATCAGTGTTTATTGTACCAATTTATAATCTCCATAAATCATGCGCGAAATTTCAAAGTTCCTTTGATTTATAATTCAATTATAATTCAATTCATTTATAATTCAATTTATTATATTCTTCGGTCACGGTGACTCGTTCCATTTTATATTAATGAAAGGGGGCTCGAAATAGAAACAATGCGGTACAATTAGACAATAGCGTAATCGCTATAAATCATCCTCGGTGTCAGGTAGATTTATTGCTAAATTCTGAATAAAGTACTTTACAGTTTGATTTGACTTCGAACTGTATCGAGGGATAATGTCGTGAAACCCCGTATAAATAAAGTGCATCGCGAGGATAGCGTTCGCGCGCACGCGAGTACGCCTTCATCAGAGACGTGTTTATGGCGCCATAAAAAAATAAAAATAGAAAACATTTTTACGGTGCCGATCATTAAAGTCGACTTGGCGAAGAAACGAAGATGTTCTTCAATTAATGTCTTGCGGGTTCACGCAACTATGATTCTCGAACGTGCTCACGCGCGCGCGAAAAAAAAGGCCCGAGGCAAGAGGAAAGGACGCAAAGGATAATTTTATCTTTATGTTTGATGTACATAAAATGAGTGTAAAATATTTTACGGTAAACCTAATTAATTTAAAATATAATTGCTAAATTATTATTGAATTATTAGCAGCTATGTTGATTAAAACTTACTATATGTGCACTTTTTATAACGCTTGAAGCATGCATTGATACAGAATGTAATTTATGAACTATCTTTACTAAATTTGTAATGTAAATATTTCTACTTTTATTTGATAAAAATGAATAGAAATATCAATGAAATAGAAACTTATAGCAATCGCAATCGTCATTTTTTAAAATGTTTACAGCATGTACAATACAGAATGTAATTACTGAATTATTTTTAAGAAATTTGTAATGCAAATATTTTTACTTTCATTTGAGAAAAGTATACAAAAATGAATAGAAGTATTAATGAAATAGAAACTCATAGCAATCGCAATCGTCATTTTTTAAAATGTTTACAGCATGTACAATACAGAATATAATTACTGAATTATTTTTAAGAAATTTGTAATGCAAATATTTTTACTTTCATTTGAGAAAAGTATACAAAAATGAATAGAAGTATTAATGAAATAGAAACTCATAGCAATCGCAATCGTCATTTATTAAAATGTTTACAGCATGTACAATACAGAATGTAATTACTGAATTATTTTTAAGAAATTTGTAATGCAAATATTTTTACTTTCATTTGAGAAAAGTATACAAAAATAAATAGAAATATTACTGAAATGAATGAACACGTTAAAAAACAAAATCCAGATACCAACGTAACTCCAGGTTAATAAAGTTTGATTAACCCGTGACAAGGATACCTAACATTAACAGGTAATCAGCGTACATTAAGAAAACTGGAAGACCAAAAATTTTGTGCGCCTTTATACGATTAGTAAAACAACAGCAGATGAAATATTACAATACCGATATTTAAAATAAATACAAACATTTTAATTGTCGTATCTACAACAATCCTCCTTTTTTCCACCATATTACGCATTAAGCAATTCTTCCTTCCACATGCTTACATATTTCTAATATTACAGCTTCGTTTCCAATGAAACTGCCAAGTCACCGCGGCATACATTCGCTGATATGCAAATACCGCTGTCTAATTGTATTCTCAATGATTACGTGTAATCTGCGCAAAGTCTCCATTGACGCAAATGTCACCGTTTTGAAAACTCTTCTAAGCACGCGTACTATCGTTTGAAGATACTATCATGACGCTTTAAACCGTATCAATTTATCTCTTATCTCATTTTACCTTGTATTCGTGTGTTTTAACTGCTTTTTCTTCCCGCGAATACTTTTCTTGAACGGATTGCTGTTTTTTTCTTCGTTGCAGACATTACGTCGCAGTTACTGCTAGATAATTAGCGACGAACGCGGTTTGGTTTTATCTTACATTGAGGTAGTGACATTTTGTTGTACAGATTAGTATCTTTTCAACAATTTAGCGTTTTTTTAATATGGTCATTCAATGTTAGAACCACGTTCGAGTACGGCTTATGTTTCTATCTTTGAATTTGAAATCTTCTACACTCGACTAGTCGATAATTCGTAATTAAAAATATAACGCAACAATTAAACGACTACGAATTATGAATTAGCATCTAATTGGGAATAGTTATAAGTCATGAATAAAAAAGTTACAAGAAGTTATCAAATATTCGAATGGATAAATTATAAACCTTATGAAATGAATAAAAAAATAAATAAATAAAATCGCGATTGTAAAGGTTACTGAAAAGTGGTTTCGTTTTCTTTATTAAAAGTTCATGTGTTATTTTAGCGCAACCACTGGTGAGTCTGGTCATAATCGTCCTTTTTTCCTGCTCAAGCTGTAATTTTAAAGTTCCTAAACAGGAACTTCATTCCTACAACTGCATGGTAAATCAACGGTTTATTGTTCGCGAGATGCCATTTTTATAGACGTCAATAAATTCGAAATTTCCACCGGTTTCAACCCTTCCCAGTTTTTGAAACGCGTCGTTTAGCCTCATAAAGAATATGGACAGTTTGGTAAAAGAGTTAAGCATTCATCTTCAACGCTACCGACGATCTATGAATGAATTTATTACATACTCGTAGTCCAGCTTTAAACATCAAGGTTAATTCTTGTTAGCGTAATGAGAGTTATACATTGGTTCGTTCTGCTTCATTAATTTGTGCAATATATTTTCTTCCAACGATGTTCATTCAAATGTAACAATATTTTTTATGATTTACACAAAAACGTAAATAATTTATATAAATGTAAATTTTAAAACTTTATTTGAAAAGAAGGTTAGAAGTTAGATTAACCCTCTATAGCCCGAATTTTCTCTGCTTATTGGAGAAAAAATTACGATCGATTACAATTTTTCCAGTAGATTCCACTTATATTTAACTCTTTGCGGCACGGGACTTCAGATAATAAAATAAACCCATGCTGCATTGAAATTTGATTGTGTTTTAAATGAAACAAAATTGGTATATCTTTACTAATAAAGGAATCACATAATGTAAAAACATAAAAAAATAATAGTAATTCAATTGAATTTGTTGTTATAGGATGTGCCACATGGGTTCATGAATGGTTCTTATCAAAGCACGTCCTTTTCCCTAAATCAAGATGGAACTAAAAATGGGACTAAAAATGTCCCACCATGCATTACGGTGCATCAAAAAGGTGGGACACTTTTAATCCCAGCGTGCCCCAAAGAGTTAATACGTTCCGTGCCACGTGGAGCGCATACGCCCCACACTGAACTTTCCGTTGAAGTCATTTGGAATCTTCATTCTAAAACGAAGAATTTTGTAAACCCTGTAAACTGTGTAAACTAGTACTAGTAACTTTGTAAACTTTGTAAACTAAACTGTACACCCCTTTCTTCACAATTACAGTCTTTGTGTTTTTGTACAGATTGTAAAGCATACGTTAAACGCAAAATTATTTAACCCTCTGTAGCCCGAATTTTGTCTGCTTATTGGAGAAAAATTTACGATCGATTACAATTTTTCACTTTGATTTGAAAATGTTTAACACTAAAACTACCGACGATTAAAGTATACCAATTTGTATCAAAGAAATTACAATAATAGATACTTGAAAAAATACATAATACAGCAGAAATAAATCATCAACCATATATTTTACAGGAAATCGCAGAAAATACTCGAAAGTGCACCTTTAATAATTTATAAAATTTGAGTAAAGAAATTACGAACCGGTCATTTGACCGCTTTGGTAGCTTTAGTGTTAAACTAATAATCACCGTAGGTGGATCGCGGTGTCGCTACGGTAACACAGTAAACAAATTTAATAGTGCAAGTGATAACTGAACAAAATTAATTTTTTAAAATATAGATACATCAGTTTGTAATTTTTAAGTCACACGATCCCATAGAGGGTTAATACGAATATTTTAATCCTACGAAGTTTTTAATCCTCTTTCCATTCTTAAATCCTTTTTCCAAATTAAGTCTACGGGTAAAAATCACAATTTACTCAAGTTGTAAACTATGGGTGGTAGCCTGCGTTCGTACCTAATCATTATTCCAAGAATTTACCTGAGTTTTGTCATCTTCAGAAAACGACTCCATTATTCTGTACCTAAATACCACTGTTTCATTATGTTTGACGAAGCTTTTTCACTTGTATAACGTTTTCAATAGGAGATTGTATTATTACATTTTTGTGTCCCTTGTTCATCCAGTGTCTTTCTTTTTTATTATTTTAAGTACCGTATAAATCTTTTCGTATTTAACTTCAACGATAACAAAGCGTGGTGTAATATATACTATGTTAATATTTATTTAACATTCGATATGCAATTATAAGAAAATAACATAATACAAGAATTGTGGATATTATCGTTTTGTGTGGTTCTTAAATGTATATGAAATATGTTTCGTAAAAACTGGAAATGAATGCCCATTAGAAAAAGGAAAGCGTAAGTCCCATGGTGATAAAAAAATTTTTCTAAGAGCTGGAACGGGACTAAGGATTAAGTTGGAAAGTTTTCTGTTTTCTTAAGGAAACGGACTTTATGTTGCATCCTAGTTTTTCAGCCATTATGGTCAAACAACTTTGAGATTCGGAGAACCCGAAACTTCACCGAGACTTAGAAAATTTATATAATTAAAAATAATATATAGGTATCTTAAAGTATTTATTTAACACTAAAACTACCGACGATTAAAGTGTATCTATTTATACCAAGGAAATTAGAATAACCTATATTTGAAAAAATACGTAATACGAGGGAAACAAATCTTTAACCATATAGTTCACAGAAAATGACGGAAGATACTCAGAAATGCGTCCTTAAAAATTTTTTAAATTTTCGTGAAAGGTTACGAACCGGTCATTTGACCGTTTTGGTAGTTTTAGTGTTACGAAACGTATTAAAAAAAAAAATGTTGAATTAAATTAAAAATATTGAAATATAAAATATAAATATAAATTAAAAATGAATCTTACTACTTATGCAAATTTTTCCGAAGCAATATGTGTACAAATTAACTTTCCATATAACTGGTATAAAGAATAACTTATAATTTTCCGCTATTATTAAATTCATTTTTTACCAACCATTTCATCTGTTACTTCTAAAATTAAATAAAAACCAGTCTAGATGCTATAAAACATATAAATACACAACTCTGAAAATATACAATATATGTACAATTAATTACACAAAAAATTGATAAACCAAAAGAACGATACATCTAATGCAATTACAAGAATCTAATCAAAGTGATAAAATGTAATAATGAAAAAACGTTGGTGTACACACAAAACTACTTAAAGCAGAAAAGAGACAGGGAAGAACAATAATTCTAGGTGAAAAACAAAATATCCAATGCCCCCGCGAAAAAGCAGAGGGTGTCGTCTATGCAATGTAGGCGGGAATATGTTTAGCATAAGTACCAAAACGTGCAATGACAACAGAAACGTACACCTACGATGGGTATTGCGACGTATGGGTCGGAATAGACCCTACAGGTCTTTACGATCGTTTCTATTAGGGGCAATTTCACTACAGTTAGGTTTAAAATTTTTAAAGAGGTAAGTAAGTACAATGTAGAGCAATCATCGGCCCTCAGGCTGGCCGACGGACAATGCAAAACAAAAGAGGGTACGGGAAAACTGTCCCGAAACGCTGCCCTCTTTCGGATTCGTCCCATTTTTAATTAAAACGGTAACGTTTTAGGGCCACTCTCTTAGGACCCCCATCGGTGGCCCGCTATTAAATTTCCCTGAAATTTGGTTGGCCTATTTTTGGAAACAAGATTTTTCTAGCTGCTCACGTCAAAATGTAGGTACGCGGTGCTTTCAATTTAGTAGTAGTTATTACTTAATGACGGAAACATTTTTTCTAGCGGAACGTTCTGAACTTTCGAGAGACTTCGACGCTTCTTTCTTCTACGAAAAGGTCGACTGAGATTTTGATAAGACTGAAACGAGAATCAGTTTTACGTTCTATTTTTTTCTTTTTCTTTTTCTTTTAACCGAAAATATGATTTATGTATCAGATTCTTTCGTTGATACCTCTTCGTTCGTCACGTTTTTTTTTTTTTTTTCTTTGTCAATAGATACGGTGGTGACAAACACTGGTTGAAGTAACTAGAGAGAAGATAAGGTTTGTTGGTGTATTAAGGCATCCGCGCGTTGACAGTTTGCCATTGTTGCGATACCACGACATTTTCGCATCTCTAAAGTCATAAACTAACCGAGTAATTACGGCGTTTACCGCAGCTGTTGTGGACCCGTGTACCGAGCAGTAGGGTTTAGGGAAACTGAAGGACTTCTTGCAAGAAACGTCGTGATGACACCTTGACAAAGTGCCCGCGACACAGCGGCCATTGACAGTGGCAACAAACGTCTTTTGTCACGTTATTACACCATCGATCATTCGACGAAAAGGAAATTGCGTGGCGTTACGTAAATTACCAGAAGCGTGAAAGAGGCGATCGTTAGGAGACATTTTCTAACCGCGATGAATAGCGGATGCAATTTCCTTCTTCGTGTTTAAATATTGACGACACAAATTTAATTATTGAAAAAATATATAATTAGTTAACACGTTCCGTGCCACGTGGAGCGCATACGCCCCACATTGAACTTTCCGTAAAAGCCATTTGGAATCTTCATTGTAAAACGGAGAACTTTGTAAACCCTGTAAACTTTGTAAACTGTACACCCTTTTCTTCATAATTATCTTTGTATTTTTGTACAGATTGTAAAGCATACGTTAAACGCAAAATTATTTAATCAGTCTGAATGAAAAGTGTCTAAAAATCAGTCTGGCACGGAACGTGTTAATAATATTAAAAAAATTATAAAACAAATAGAAAATTAATATTTTTACACGTATAATATATTTTATTCTTCTATTCCTACCAATAAAAAATTTCTACTAGTTTGTTTAAAAACTTGACTCAATTTTTTGAATTAATGCCTAAATATATATAAATATTTATACAATTTTCAAGACGAACTGTGATGAATTTCAAAGCCAACCTAACTTAATCCTCTATGGGACCGTGCGACTTATAAGTTATGATCTGAAACGATACGAGGGTTAGTTATATTTATTAAATGTTGCAGCAAACATAGTGAACACGAATGCTATTGTATAAATATACAGTAGTGCTCGTACAAATGATATTTTCATGATATATTTCTTAACTGTATGACTTAAAAGTTACAAACTGATGTATCTATATTTTAAAAAATTAATTTTGTTTAGGTATCGCTGCACTATTAAATTTGATTACTGTATTACTGTAGCGACACCACGATCCATCTATAGTAATTGTTAGTTAACCCTCTATGGGACCGTGTGACTTAAAAGTTACAAACTGATGTATCTATATTTTAAAAAATTTAATTTGTTCAGTTATCATTGCACTATTAAATTTGATTACTGTGTTACTGCAGCGACACCACGATTCATCTACAGTAATTATTAGTTAAAACATTTTCAAATCAAAGTGAAAAACTGTAATCAATCGTAATTTTTTCTCCAATAACCAGACAAAATTCGGGCTATAGAAGGTTAAAAAACGACATCCATCTTGCATGATGCTATATTAATCGTTAAACATATATCTTCAATATATACCGAATGTTAAATTTCCATACAAACGAATACTATTTAAGGTCTTGAAAAGGATGAAAAAGGGCAAAAAAGGATCTCTAAAAAAATTACAAGATCATCACAATTATCCTAATCGCGTAATTTCGCGTGGATGGCAAGGAAACGGCGACGAGAAGGGGTGGCGATCGAAAATAGGGGTCGGGAAACGGGAAAGACCGGAAAGGCCAAGGGAGAGAGAAATGTGTAAGAGGGAGAGAACAGGTATCCGTAGGCGGAGCGTTTCCAAGTGGCGAACGAAAGGGGCTTAAGGGACCGCAAGCGCTGGCTGCAATGCGAGTCAATATTGTGACACACGTCGCCGTCGGTGGGCCTGAGCCAGCTGCCATTATACCATGATATTATCTTTGGCTTCTACTTAATGTAATCGACCTTGCGATGGGATGGTTTCACCTACATCGACATGATTTGCTCCGACAATTATTGACATTCACGAAACACGCCTGCCATTACCGATTTCGAGATCGGACGCGTGATTTACGAATGATCAAGGCTTCAAAGGATGCTATGTAACGTTTTTGTGTAAATTGAGCTTCCTTAGCGGATAAAAGTAGTACGTGATGTTCTTTCGCATAAAAAATTATAATCTTTACAGGTTAACACTAGAACTACCCCGTAGCAGTCAAAATGACTGGTTTTAACACTAGATTTACGGAACCCGTCAATTTGACTCAACTTCAGATTTCGTGCTTAAGTTTAACAATCTTAAATATAAACTGCGGAAAATATAAACTGAAAATGAAATTTATATAGAAAAATGTACGAAGTAAATCTCTGCTTATAGAAATCTATTAATTTGAAGTAAACCGAACTAATGATGTTACAAAAAATTTGTATTTCAATGTACCCATTAAAATGATCTAATCGATGCCCGTAAATCTAGTGTTAAATTTCTCATAGAAATTTTATTTTACAGTAGCGCATTTTTAGGAATTTTCTATAATTTTTTGAACAAAATATGCACAAAGAATTATCAGTAATGTAAGTATTTTTTCAAATACTTATTATTTTGATTTCTTTGGTACGAACAAGTCTATTTTAATAGTTATATTTAATATACTATTTTAATATTATTTTAATAGTATTAGAATTTAATAAGAATTTAATAGAATCGTCGGTAGTTCTAGTGTTAAACAGCATACCAATTTTGGTCGGTTTTCCGTTAGGCTGCGATATTAACCCTCTGTAGCCCGAATTTTGTCTGCTTATCGGAGAAAAAATTACGATTGATTACAGTTTTTCACTTCAATTTGAATATTTTTAAACTAATAATTGCTGTAGATGAATCGTGGTATCGCTACAGTAACACGGTAATGAGATTTAACAGTACAGTGATAACTTGAAATAAAATAAATTTTTTTAAATATAGATACATTAGTTTGTAACTTTTGAGTCACACAGCGCCATAGAGGGTTAATTAAAAATCATTTGATCGCAAAATAGTTAAGAATTTAAGAAAAAAATTGTAAAGGCCCGCAAAGGAAAGTCGTATCTTTGTTTAATGTGATTTAATACAATCCATTAATGAATTATAAGGTATTATTTTTTGAAATTGATACTATCAGTCTTTAGAAACCAACGACGCCTAAACGAAAATTTCAGCGTCGATTCGCAAGCATCTGTGTGGCGCTTAACGTGTTAATATAAATATTGAAGAATATTAAAAAGAATATTACCAACAGAGGTAAATTAATATTTAATAAAAAATGCAGTAACTTTTGAACTCGGAAATCAGTTTACAATAATTCTCTGAAACTGTTGCAAATTTTAATCGATTTTGATTATTTGTGTTAAGTTTTTCAATTTGAATGGTTTTTACATCAACGGTAATTTTTTTTATCATTTTTATCAGATGATAAAATACTTGTTAAAATTTGAATAAGTTCGCAATGAACTCTTCCTACTATCAGTCTCTTTTATAATTCCCAATAAAAGTAATAGTTAGATAAACGTACAAATCAATTTCTAAAGTAGATAAAATCTACGCTCATAAATTTTAATAGTAACTAAAGTTGAACCGAAAAGCTTAGATTAATTCAATGGGAAACGTGTACGCGTGTTGAGCGTAAAGAACACGAGTTACAAGTCACTAGAAAGAAATATAGAGTGCTGATAAGCAAGGGATATCTTCTATTATTGCTGAAAATAGTTCGGGTAGGTTGTCCGCGGTTAGATGCAATCTTTATTCGCAAATGTTTAATTCACATTTTAGAGTTATGTAAACATAATAAACAATGATGATCGATCTTAATTATACCAGCCGCAAAATCAAGTTTTTGGCTTTAAATCATTTCTACGGCCGGATGATTTATGAACTCAGTTGGTGCAGTTTATAATTGTTATACATTCTTAATTATGTATGATTTTGTTACGACCACGCAATAAAGTATCGTTTCAATCTGCTGGCTTGGTGCAACGAACGCGATGAGCTATGTAAATCGCGATTTTCTTCAGTACATCGGTCTGATTCAAAGATATATGAATTTTTAAATAGAGTAACGAAGTTGAAACAATACAAGATTCGTTTAAATTTATTCGTAGCTTCTGAAGTATTAAATATTTTATTACCTATAATTTAATTAAACGATAATTTTCTAATTATATCGAGCGATATGAAAAATATAAATTGAGCAAAATTAAGAACAAATATTTAGTTGTAATAATTTTCTAATTATATCGATAACAACAATACAAGATTCGTTTAAATTTATTCGTAGCTTCTGAAGTATTAAATATTTTATTACCTATAATTTAATTAAACAATAATTTTCTAATTATATCGAGCGGTATGAAAAATATAAATTGAGCAAAATTAAGAACAAATATTTAGTTGTAATAATTTTCTAATTATATCGAGCGGTATGAAAAATATAAATTGAGCAAAATTAAGAACAAATATTTAGTTGTAATAATTTTCTAATTATATCGAGCGATATGAAAAATATAAATTGAGCAAAATTAAGAACAAATATTTAGTTGTAATAATTTTCTAATTATATCGATAACAACAATACAAGATTCGTTTAAATTTATTCGTAGCTTCTGAAGTATTAAATATTTTATTACCTATAATTTAATTAAACGATAATTTTCTAATTATATCGAGCGGTATGAAAAATATAAATTGAGCAAAATTAAGAACAAATATTTAGTTGTAATAATTTTCTAATTATATCGAGCGGTATGAAAAATATAAATTGAGCAAAATTAAGAACAAATATTTAGTTGTAATAATTTTCTAATTATATCGAGCGATATGAAAAATATAAATTGAGCAAAATTAAGAACAAATATTTAGTTGTAATAATTTTTTAATTATATCGAGCGATATGAAAAATATAAATTGAACAAAATTAAGAACAAATATTCAGTTCTAAAGTTTTGTAATGGAATCTATGTAAATTATAATATGAATGTATTTATAAATATTATAACTGTATCCACTTGTCCACAAATTGTTTAATTTATGTTTTTGAATTCATTCTCATTTAAGCGCATGCTAGGTTAATAAATATAATAGATTTATAGTTTATCTATATTCCGTTTCTATATTTTACTTCTTATTTTTATAAACCATAACATTGGCCACATTTCTATAACCTTCCTATTATTTAATTCACGTATTCAATAACGTGTAACATATTTAGTCACGATAATATGTTAACAGCAGCTGCTCAAATTTTAAATCTACTTTAAGCAGTTATACCCTCAATGTTTAAGCAAATATTGAATTTTTCTGTCGCGACTGATAAAAACAGGAATTTCTGTATCAAGAACATTTCTCAATTAATAGAAAAGTAAAAAATTAAGAAATAAAATTATCCAGGCCATCGTCCAGATAAAACCACGATCAAATCGAGCAACCTCGACTTTCTTGCGTGCATTGGATCACGAAAATTTCCCAACCAGCGGGTAGGGGTCGCGTAAACACACAAAGACAGAGGATATATTTTCATAACGCGGACAAGTGCTGGTAAAACGCGACAAGTGCGAAAAATGTTGTCTATTTCGCGTCTTTTACATGGGAATCGCGTTTACAGGGGCGTGAGATCCGCCTTTCACGCGTTTTTTATCGGCCAGCGATATCTCTGGTCGTCGGTACACTAGTCGGACGCCATTACGGTCTACGAGCCGAGTACCGGGCTTCCATTGGTGGAATATCTACGATGGTGGGGAAGAGACCGGGTCGTAGGCGGACTCAACGTCTTAACGCGGTCGCACCCTTCGGTAATCATAGGCGAGCAAGCAGTCGTCGGTACAACATCGTGAACATCCACGATACGACACCCGTTGTTACAGTTCTTTCCGCCACGATATCCCCGTAAACTCGTCAAGAGAAACAAAAATCTTCGATCGTTTGCGACGCGCGCGTGTTGTTTTCGCGGAAGCGAAACATCTGCATTTCGTCCATCGTTCCAACACTCGAGTGTTCGGTCACGAGAAAGCCGTCGTTCTTCTTGGTGTCTGGTGTAAGTGGGAAAACATTCTACAAAAAAAAAAAACTTTGAACATTTTCGACCAAAAGTTGAACTCCTTTGATCTCCCACGATGGGAGACCCGTCGATCTGTTAACGCTTCACGTCGATCCCGTGGTTCAGATCCATTCTGCTTCCTCGTCTATGAATACCAGCGGCAGGGAGTACGGTGTTCGCGTGGTTTAAACAGCTCCGACGATCCATCATCGCGCATTAATCGACGAGAGTGACGTGCAACCGTGACAGGTGCACAGGATCATCCAATTCTGATGACGGATATTAGCAGCATCGGAATGGTTTCCTATTACAATCCGCTAGCGATGTACCGGCAGCAGCAGCAATCTGCCGGTCAACAGCCGCTGGTGCAGCAAGTTCAGCAACACGGCCAGACGCAACAGGCTCAGCAACAACACGCGACCAGCACGCCTACCGACACTAGCCAGCAATATTGGTACGGATACGCTCATGGCCATTCGCACGGGACCCATCATCATCAATCTGGTGGAGCTCAACAGTACTTGGACCACGCGGACGTCCTGCCCGGTTGGGCGCATCCTCATGCTCATGCTTACTCGCATCTTCAATATCAGCATCACCAGGCGTACCAGCAACAGCAATCGCAACAGATAACTGGAGTGTCGGAATGGAGCGGAGACGAGACGAATCCTGCGGTCGGAGCTGGAGAACCCAGTCCACCGATCACCGTCAGCGGAAGCGAGATCAGTAACCCTGGCACACCGTCTACTCCACCGGCTAATAATAATAACAACTCCATTACGACGAATAATAATAATAACAACATTAACAACAACAATAATAATAACAACAATAATAATAACACACCGATGAGACCGGCACAGATCAGGAGCCCGTACGAGTGGATGAAGAAGACGTCGTATCAGAGCCAGTCGAATCCAGGTTAGTGAGGTTTATAATTATTGTTATGGCTGAGGTGAATGTTTGTCAGGAAATTTGGAAACGGAAATGATTTTGAATTTGTTGAGCCGGTAATAGGAAGTCGACGATAGTTGCTATAGATGCTGCCCATTTTCTGTTTCATTTAGAAGGAATTAAATGGGAAATCTGGATTCAAACATGTTGGTCGAGAAACGTGTTTATTTTCTCTTCGACTATTGTTTTTAGAAATTCTTTTGCGGGAAAGAAAGTAAAGGCGGAAAGACTTTCACGCTTGAAAGAGTAATTTTCAAGTTACTTATATGGTCTTTTTTATTCGCAAAGTAAACCAAAATTCAACTTAAACATGCCCATCGTCGTGATATTATAAAGTTATCTAACAGATGCCTGTTTTGTTTTACTGTTTTTGAAGTTGCATAGTTAAATGATAGATGCTTACCACCCTTTTCAAAGAATTCAATTTCTTTGAAAAAAGTACACCAAAAATTGATATAATCTCTTATAAAATATTATGAAAGGTAATAAATAGAATAATATCATGAAATATATATTTAATACGCGGAGAAGATTTAAATGGGAATATTCTAGTAAATAAAAG